>WURS02464869.1:0-13368 GCA_011762765.2 Rhinocypha anisoptera | reverse complement strand
GGTGTCTCCTCCTCCTTTCCCTCCTTTTCGTGTCACCGGCCGTCCAGCCCTCTTGTCCACCTTCAGTCCTTCGTTCCTTCGAGAGCGGAGCGGACAATGTGCGCGAACCAACTTATGTCGTGCCCTTTCGTAGCTTCCGCATTTCCCGATGATTGTATGGAATTTTCTCCCACGTCGCCGATTCCGTCGTCACGAAATCGCGGCTCTTTCCATATTCATCCACCTTCCGGGCGACTGTTCGGGTCGATTTCTGGTAGGAGTGGATGAATAATTGAGGCTTTTATGAAATTAGCATAAGGATCTAAAACGGGAGATTAATGAAGCGCACGGCGCTCTGAGAGATAGATTCGGTCATAAAATAGACTCCGCCGGGCATTTTTTACACATCTGATTTCCCACTTTCGGGACCATAAGTATTTCATTTGCGGCATCTCGTATGTAGTGACAAATATTACCGTCTGGCATAACCATATTTGCAATTTCTTAAACAGTAAGAGACAATCCGTTTTTGTAATAAATGTGCTTTGATAGTTTTTGAGCGAATTTTGTGTCATATTTATGAATCAAAACGCCTGAATATTTTTCAAATACATTTGGTATGAAAAGCTTTATAATTATAATTGATATAAAAAACATCACGTTATATGCTCACTTGTATGGCTACAAATAGATTAAAGAGTCTGTTCTACAAACAATGAAGTTTCAGGCGTGATACGGTGGAACATTATCATAATGAATAATAAAATATGCAATTTTTCGAAAAGTAAATTTACTTTGAGGAAAAAGTTAGTTCTACGGATAACGCAATGTATGTGCACAGCTGAACGTATTAACATATAAATCAAAAGTAAACTAAAATATTAAAAAAACTATTTATAGATTATATATAAAAAACTTGGGCCAGGAGAACATATGTTCCAGTTCAATTTTCAATTACGGTTTCAATTTTGCCCAATATTGTTGTAACAACGTATTGACGTCAAAATATGAGGTAATATGGATTTACACTATAGTAACAAATGATTCTACTATCCAACAGTAAATCCGATAGGCTTTATTCCCGAGAAATGTTTTATTCATTGAAAGTGCCATTTTAAATTATTGATATTTCTCTAAAAAATATGCCTAAATATTCATCGTAGTAAATTAGAAATTTACTGTAAAATGGTATGATGGACATTTCATATTTTAATAACTAATTTTCTCTAAATGAATCTTAGATGTCTTTTTAAATAAATAAGCCTTTTTCAAAAGTACGTAGTATGGCTATACATCAGAAGTAACATAATAAAAAGTTTTTTAAGAACAACTTATGCTCCCTTCAAGTCGTTTTCATTGCTTCCTAAGTATTATAAGATCTGCCTAAAGTTGAATAATAAAACCCATTTCAGGAATTAAACATTAAATATATTAATTAAATCGGATCAAAAATTTAATGATTAAAAGATGGAAACTGACTATTAATCATCGTCCTTAGCTACATAAGTGTTTCTAAGGAAAATTTTAGCTTTAATTTTATTAAAAAGAGTACTTTTCAACTTTTCGTAGTATTTAAATGGAGAGATTCCACTAATGATCTCATTTTATTTGTATATTGATGAAAAAGCAACTGATAATTTTTCAATATGTCGGGTTCATTGGCGAATAATTAGGAAGAAGTATTAATCGTTGTGCTTCCCAATTGTTGTAGGCGATGATAAGCACAGCGTCTTTTCGACGGTTATCGTCTGCCATTTTATTCAGGATGAATTTTCGAAGATACTTCAGGGTGGTCGCAAGTCACCCCAAAATGATATAAGAATATTCTTCGCCGGTTGTCGATTGTCATACTGAGTCACTCGAAGCACGAGAAACATGAATATCTCTCCAATTCTCCATTCCTGCCTTCTTCGGATTTTCTCCCAATAAGTGACTGCCTCCCCTATCATTGAAAACACTTAGTTTGTTCGCTTCAATTTCAACTTCATTTTCTTCACCCTTCGTGACGTCCACATCTCAAAATTTCCGATTCGCCCACGAATACCTTCCTCAAGGATCAAGTCTAGGTTAATCAACACTGTGAGTCATATGGAGAACATACTTTCATCACTCCTTTGTATAATTATCTGTTAGAAATTCCCCGTTTTGTTGTTATCGTTTATTTACCATGACGATTCTTCTTTTTATATTCTATTCCGCTGCGACCATTTTCCCCACAGCCTAAATAAGAATTTTTCTAATCCCTAACGTATATTCTGCTGTCTTTATATTGTAACTACTCATACAAAATCTTTAAAAATATCTTTATCTTACACTTTTTGTACTTCATTTTGCAAAACCTTCAACGCTGGTTTCGAATCCTCTCAGAGTAAGGTTGGTCCCTTGTGTTGTATGGCTAACTTGTGTCTGGACGTCTACCAATCAGAAAGACAATGAATTGCCAACCCATTTTTCTTACTGATTCCATAGTTCCCAGGTCTCTTTTATCATTTTCTTTGTGAACAATTTAAAATAAACAATGGGTGAGGGAGAAAACTATAACTTAGCATCATGTTCCCCATTTAGATTCTCCACACTAATTGGTCATCCTGAATTATATATACGTAAGTTTTTGATCAGAAATTACCAATCTTCAGAAGTGATGAAAACAAAAAATTGATTGAAGAATAAAACCCGTCATATTCTTGAGATTCAAAACACACCTAGTATATATAATCCAAGATAATTTTTAAGAATCTAATAAGGAACAATACTCTTACGCATCGTAGAACAAACTCGCTAATCCCTTGGTTAATCATAATACTTTGTTATTAATTTTATAGCAATACCTGGAAGGTGCATAGTTAAAGAGAAAGCGTTTCGTTGTTTTTATATTCAATCGGAGATCTGTAACCAAGAATATATAAATTGAGAAGTTTTTGAGGATAATAATGAATTAAAAATTTAAATAATCTGGGAGTAATTATTACCTAATTACTTTTATAGCACCTATGGTTCATAGGCGTAATTTAAAAATATGCGCATTGTTAATTTAATATTAAATTTTTTTAAATCGTATCGTGGGGAAATTTTTCATTTTTCTCATTCAGGGTAATCGAAATTTAATTCGTATCGGCATGAAAACTCAACTGCTCTACAGTCGCTTAATGTTCTAGATTATCCTTGGATTTTAATAGGCTTCGAGGAACAGTAAAAAAATCACACGTTTCTCGAAGATGGGAATCAGTACGAGGGTGGTACGAAGATCAAGCGTTAGAAACTCAAAACACGAAATGGCATTCCCTGGGAATTTTTTGCCCTGTGGAATAATTACGGCTATATAGAATATTTGGATCGTGGCCAAAAACACGAGAATTTCCAGGAACCCTGGGATGTATACGATCCCCCATCTCCCTGCAAACAACCACCTCGCCCCCACTCATCCTTCTTATTACCAACCACTTAAAGGAATCCCAGTTTCTTTTATCCGTTTGCGCCCAAACTTTCACATATATGAATTTCTTTTATGTACAACGTCCGTGTGTTCAGGTCACATATATTACAGGTTTATGGGCACTTTCATTCACGTGGCGTTCCCTGCAGAGATCTTTTTCGTGCGGTCAAAGGTCGAAAATATCGCTGTAACCACGGCCCACTGGGAATCGATTCCCTCCCAGGCGAGAGCCCTCACTGATCCTGTGAGACTCCATCTCCAAGGAAGGCCCGTGCACGAGAGGAGATAATGCCCTTTCTCTAAATCACCCCGACCGGCGATCCCCTTTTGGGGGATGAGTCGCGCGTGATGATTTAGTCGAAAAAGGTCAATTTACTCGTCCCAAGGGGTCACCCCGATTAAACTTGTGCAGGAAATAAATTATACTTGCGGACCATTTTCTGAATTTCACGCGTGAAGTTGCTAAAAGCTGAAGCCAAAAAATGTACCTCCTAGTAAATTCAATCGGTCATGAAAATCATAAATCAGAATACATTACTGAAGCTTTATATCGTACACTGTTTTATAAGATTAAGTTTCCGGGTGTCGTCATTTATTGATCTTTTGGTCTCCCATAGTTCATTGTTATAAATATTTATCACTTGTTTTTTTTTGCAAATAGTTGCATCAAAGTCTGCACGGTCTCGACGGGGTAAAGTCCTCGTCTTCCTATCTGAGGTCTTGGGTTCGAATCACTGCTAGTTGGATTTTCATCCCCCGTCTACTGTACGGATAAATGTGTTTTCTTATTCGCTAGATTGTGGCACTGTGTTGGGTAATGCTGTTTGTGGGCAGTTAAATAATAAAAAAGATAGCCACGAGGTTATAATGATTTAGAATGGTAAGAATTTCCGATACCCTTTTTGCACCCTTTTCCCGAAATTTCATCTTCGTATTTCATTAAGATTCCTAGTATATAGTCCTGATATTACTTTCCTGAACATTTTCCTGTGATCTTTTAAATCACACAAATATTTTTTTAATGGTAATTAAATTCAGAGTGGCTGAATAAAATATAATAATATTTCATCCCCAATATTTTTCACTAACTAATAGATTGACACACTGTCAAACGCATATCTAAGGCAAATACTAAAGAAAAACTTCCTTTCCAAATAAAAGCATCCATTTCGTTACAGAATAGTGTAGATAAGGTAAATACTTTATTTGTGCTGACTTCCTTTTCAAATTCTTTAAAGACTTGTTCTCAGGTTATTAAAGCTTATTGTTTGATACATTTATTAATAGAAACAAATACCGCTAAACATTGGAAGGATTAAAGGAATAATACTTAACTTCCTTTCCTCCTCATTTTTGGACGATAACCTAAGAACATCATGCATATCATTTAGAAACGCTGATCTCAGCTTTCCCAAGAATTTATTGGTGTTAAGTGCCCCCTGCGTGGCATTTTCATACCGCAGTCACAGCGTTTTTTATACAAGTGGATGCTTTAGCGTCGCAAATATGGCTATAAATCATCAGGCTGTCTCTTTGAGTTATAGGTTGCAAATATATATGAAGGTGTTTGCAATTTCTGCATTAGGAGACAAACTTTAAATAGGCATTTCTTGCACATCATTAAAGAGCCATTACCCTTGCATTTTCCATCGTAAGTTTCTAATTCTGAAAATTCTGGAAATTAGCTAGTCTCCCAGTGGCATTTTCAACCGTAATTGAAACAGATGAGTGGTAGGGGTGGTCATCCTTCTATCCAAGAGTATGGACTTCGGATAAATTTTCATTGAGAAGTGCTTCCAACACACAAATACTCAAATACAAAGTTATTTTCTACAGTTGCATTTAATTCTCCTCATCAACATCCTTTAAAATATTGAAAGACATTTAATGGTATATGGCAAGATGTGACTTTGCCATCTTCTATAGCGTGCAAATTGTAAAGCCTTTTCAATGCTTATAATTGAATTTGGGCTTTTGTTATGAATTAGCCTATAGGAAAAATAATCCATTTTTCCGCGTATCCTTATATCTGTCCCGTATCTTACAATTGAGGTTCTAAATATGATTAAGTGCAAGTGAAAGGACCATGGTCTTAATTTTATAGTTATGAAGGTATTTAACAATATTTATATTATTATCATCCCACTTACCTTAAACTTGCGAGATTAGGAGCGACAAACGGGAAATTATAAAATATTCCTAATCCGTTTTGTTATTTTTCTGAGAGTAAACGGTAAAGTCAGTGATCACTAATTTTAAACATGAAAAAGGCCATCGATTTCTAAATAGGTCTGTTTTCTGTTCTCGTGCTGATACCAACTACATTCTTAAAGCATCTGTATGACAATCTTAGTCCTAATATATAACATTTTAAGGAATCGTTAAAAAATTGTTTAGAAGATAAATAGAGATCCCTTATCCATTAAATTTCTCCTACTTTATAAGGGTCTAATAAAGCCAAAATGTTCGTTTCCTTTCCGCGACTATGCCACGTTTGTTGATAAAATTTGAGATTTGAATGTGTACACCGTAAAACTTCTGAATAAAAAAACTTATAAAAATCCGAAACAATTACTGCATTCTCAGTTCAATATCTTCAAATTTATATTTAAAAAATGTTTTTCTATTATTTGTGAATAAATTCATATTATTTTTAAATAAATCTAAGGTGTATTGATTATAGTTCAGCTCTAGTAGTTCAGCAGAGGTACCTGATGATCCTCGCCATCTTAAAAAAATATCTCTTTTAGTCACATTATAATCCGAAAGCATTTAGAGGTAGTTACGGTCTTTGAGGTAACTACGTGACTACACCACAGTCATAACCACACCACAGTCACCAACGCTAAGGTTTGTTTGATAAGAGAGTGTAGAAAGCTCCCGGGTTCTAAGCCCAACAGTTTGTGAAAATTCACTGGTCTGGGCAATAGTGGAGGGGGTTACTTACCTAGTTACCGGATTCCCAGAAAGATATGATACCCAGAAAAGCAATTCGCTTGGGTTATAACTGTAAGTGTCCAGGAAAGCCACCTGGACTTGAGCTTGTGTCTTTTGTTCAATAGCCTAGAACTACCATGACATCTATACGACCCATTTAGGTAGTAATTACTATGTCATTAAAATACGTAAATGCTATATTTTATTATGTTATTATTTTTCTTCCTAGGTTTTATCCCATTCTTTCCATTTTCATCTCCTCAGCTCATAATTTACTTTCTCTCCCCTCCTAGCATTCATTTGGTTTATTTCGCATTATATTCTTCTAACTCCTCCGTAAGGCTTATCTTTAAGCGTCATTCCTAGGTTAATTATGCAGACATTCCATCAATTAACGCCTGTCTCCCATCTTAAATTCTACATTAACATCCTATAAGAAAAAAAATACCTTAATTCATTAAGATTATTGCGTCACGTGTTGCACTTTCATTTCTTTCAATCCGGCATTCATTCATATGACCTATGATACGACCATTACTTAATTATTATTATTCTTACTCAGGGAAAATTTCTCTTTTATTGATTTGAGTGGCATATCTTATGAACAAATTTCCCCGTTGAGATATCAGCTTGTAGTCCTTATATCCTTTCTTGGCCCTCTTTGCTTTGCTTAAAGAATAAATTGCTATCAACCTTGGGCAGTCTTCTGGGCTTATCTTCTGCCCTTCCATATAAATGCTTTGCTAGGATAGGAAGATTTTGGTTAGTATTTTCGAATTGTTTACACTACGTTCCTTTATAATTTCCTAATCAGTATTTCACATTAGCTGCTGTGCTATCCCTCCGCCATATTAATTATGGTGAAACTGTTTCAATATTATTGACAGTAGACTGATACTTTCTGAAAATCCATGATCCACAAGGATTAATATAAAATAATAATTTACTTTTTCCGCTGATTATTATTATTTTATCCTCCAGTTTTGTTACAGTTAAGCATATTCAGATGATAAAGAGTAAATGTCTACAGTATATGACCTGAAGACGCTACAGTGTAGCGAAATCGCTCGTGAAAAAAGCATATTCTGTGAAAAGCAAGGTTTTTATTTTATATTAACCTGTTAGTAACTATATTCTCTGCAATCTCCATTACCTCGACATCTTCCTTCGGGTATAGCCAGTTTAACCTGGTTTCTTCCTGCCAGCCCTTTCTTGAGGTTTTCCTATCTTTCCACATTCAGCATCTTTTTGGCATTCCCCATTATATTAGATTAGAGATGCTTATCTGTGCATTATTCTTAATTCTACTTCTTTTCCTCTGTACAACAATACTTACCGCATACCAATGATTCAGTGTGTTTCAGGATTAGTTTTTTTTATATGGGAAAATCATGTTTTTCCACTGCGAGCCGGGTTAGCCGAGAGGCCAACGCTCACCGCTTAACGCAAAGGTCGGGGGTTTAAATACCGTCAAGGGCATGTATGTTGTTTTTTTCAAAAAACTTTTTCTTTTGAGTGGTTGGTGTCATTTAGGACATCTGGCTTTAGGAATATTAGACATAACAGATCAAAAAAGCGACCCCATACGAAATAAACATGCTTAGGAGAAAAAAGAACATGATTTTTGTCTCTTGGTACCTTTATCTCATATCAACCACAGTGATCAACCCGAAGGTTGGTATGTTAAGTGAGGGTAGATCTCACCTAGTACTAAGCCCACGGCGTGTGGAAATTCACACATCAGGGTTGAGGGGCCAGTTCATTTCCCTGTGCCTGCCACGAAGATGTGGTACCCGTAAAATCTCTCAGCTTGGGTTTAGCTGGAAGTGTCCGGAGGGTCCCCCGGTCAGTAGCCAAGCACTCTACCCACTGGGCTACCACGACCTCTTATTATAGTCGAATAGATCAGGAATTATGAATGTTAGAATTTACCTGTCACTGAAGAGTAGACAGAGACTTTTTTAAAGGACCTCCCTTTTCCATTAGTTTTTCAGTGTTGACTAGGCAAGATTGGTTGATTGCTTGGCATCGTCTTTCAGGCCCAGTGTGTCCATTGGACACCGTGAGAGGATATTATCCCCATAGTGGTCGCGATCGACACCGCCTTGCATTGCTTCCATGATGTCATCCGTTCGACCCTCTTCCACCGTAAGAGGTCGATGTAAGCGGTGACGCGCCGACCCAATACGACTGAGGTGGCCCCGAATGTCTTATGGACTCCGGGTCGTGACCAGGGGCTACTCCGCCGGGGTGGATGGTGGGTTGCGATGGGGGGAGGTGGGGTTGAGGGATCGCCTTTGTGGCCGTGGTTGATAGCCATCATGGTGTCCCTAGAGGAGGAGGCGGTGGGTTTAGCCCGGAGGGAGTTCTTCAATAGGGGAAGGAGAGTTATATATCTTCTACAGTGCCACCAAAATACTCTATTCTTCATTATTGAAGGTCATAATTCTTCTAATTCGAATTTTAAAAAGTAGACCTGAGAATGAAATGTGGGAGCCATTCTCTGAAAACTTTTTCATCACCCAAATCTGATCCCTGAAAATACTCCAGGCAGGGCAGATGGGTGTCTTGCAGTCCCCTTCACACCAGCAGTGAAAGGTCACAGAGAAGTCTCTCTTGCTGTAAAGAAGTTTTGGATGGAGTGGAGGAATTGGGGAAGAGAAGTGGAGGAGGGTCCCCTCATCCAAAATGCAGAATGTTGAGCATGAGATGAATTGGTTTATTTTGGATTGATACACAACAGTGTACCGAGGAGGATTTATGCCGATTGACTTGTGGTATTTCAGCAAGTGAGAGAGCAATATCTCCAACTGAAGGGACGTGGCAAAGCATGTACAAGATGGGCATTTTCCCCTTATTACTGGGTTTCAGAGTGGTGAAAATAGAGGGGGATCAGCCCAAGGCAATTAAAGCTACTCAGAAAGGTATGGAACAGATGATGATTTGGTGGATGACGACAATGATGCCACTGGTTGGCAAATGTTTTCATTATTCAATGTGTTATTAGAAATACTTTCATCTTTTTTATATTTAAATATATTGAATGTACTTCACTAGTAATTTTCTGTTTTTCCTCATGGTCTCATTTCACCTCACTGAATTGTGACCATAGTTTGTTAAAGAGAAAATGAGGAGGGAGGTAAAGGAGGCTGAAATTATGTGAAAAGTGAGGATTAATGGACAACATCTTTGAAAAACATATTTAAAACTGCCTGTTCTCATGAATATAACACCTCAGTAATTGTAATATTCATTGTTCATAATTATATGATGGCAGTGTGTATAGCATATTCCATATCATTACGTTTAATGAAATCATAATGTTAATGTCCTTTCAGATGAAATCCAATGGTACACATAATTTCCCATGACTCATTAATACCATAATGACAAAAAACATTTCTATTGCATGCATTCATAACTCTATTTGAAAACTTGGAGGATGGTCATTTAACTGAGGAAGATATCATCTTTCAAATGTGTGCATCTGGATCAAGTAGGTTTCATAAAAGATTAACCTGTTTGGTGCCATGAACTATTAGCTGTGCCAGGCAAAAAGTAATAATAATAAAAAAGAATTGTAAGGACTGAAAGTACTGTAAGGACTTCTTTTTTACTGCAGAAAAAAGTACACAGGAGTTAATTTCATAGTTACCCATTTGTTTCTAATTATGTGAACTTGCTATAGTGATAGTTATTATACCAAACATTATATTTAATGATTATAAAATATAATCAGGAAAATAATATAAGCAGTAAAATAATACAAAATCTACTAAACTAAAATGACATTTCTTTTTTACTTGGTAGATAGAAATATTACAATACTTTTTATATCAATAAAATACATAATACATTTTTATATGATATGCTTTAAACAAGACTCATATCTTTCATAATATTATCAATTTTGTCACTCCTTTTTTCAGTATTAAAATTAATTTCTATGATAGTCTTATAGGATAGAAATGGAAATAGGAGATTTCTATGCACATAATTATAGGTCAATGCCCAAAATGGGAAGAGTATTGTAAACAAGTTTACTTCATTGGCAATTGCTTTAATAATACAGAAACTAACTTCTCAGGACAAATACTCTTTGGTATTACTAGTTTCGAATGCATAGGCGTCGTCATCAGATGATGACGCCTACGCGTTCAAAACTAGTAATACCAAAGAAATAAAATTTGTAGAAAGTTACACAGTCTTCTTCATATGTCCTGATGAATTTCCATACTGTCAAACCTGAGACAATCAAGTCTAACTTATCATATTCAACCTAGTGAAAACTCCATCAAACACAAAAATATTAAAACTGCCCTTTCTGTATTATATTAAAATAGTCTCAATCACATCACTAATTATGTAATATGGCAACAAAGAGGCAAGTTTTTCTGGGGAAATCCAATTTAACCAAATATTTTTGACAGTAAAACCATAAATTTTAAAAAATTTATTGAAAAAATTACTCATCTTACAATGCATAAACAATGTTCACAATGAAATTCCTGCCAATAAATTATTTGACATTATGGAAATATTTACATCACACTACATCCAATGATGAAATACCATACATACTCATGCATAATTCAACACCCTATTTCATGACAAAATTTAATTTTTCATGCACCTGATATATATATATATATATGACAACTGTAGATTTCTATATTATGAGGATATATAGTTTTCTGTCAGGAGCAGAATTCTTCAGTTCTATCTCTCTTAGCTGACAATGGAGGACTGTATCAAATGATCTTATTTTCAACAATCTTGGAAATTTGATAAGGCTGTATTTTTCAATTTAAACTACCTGAGATTTTAAACCCCTAAAAATATTACTCAGGTATAGTTACACCCTTCACCTTTTATCTAAACATTTGTCTCACAACTCCAACTATATATGAGTATGTACAGTAATTCCTTTTTGGTGATTCACTAGCCAGAAACTTCAATCTGTGAATGAAAATTACTGAAATTTTTGTTTTCAAATTTTTCATTCAACTAAATCCTTTCCTTCTTGAGCAGTCTTCACATTCACTATTCCAATTATGCTAGTTAAAAAGTTCATTTGCAATGGAGTTAACTGGAGCTCTGACAAAAGTCTTTTGCCCAGCTCCCCACTCTCAGGAAATCCAGCATCTGCAGCATATTTGATGCATGACTGAAAATAAAATAAATGTGTGTATAAGGCTAAAATAGCTATTTGGATAATGCTATTAAAAGCTGGAATGGATAATAGAAAGAATAGGCCAAAGAGCCTCCTATGAAACAATGAAAAGATAATAATGGAAACTATTCCATTACAATGAGTGAATTCAAAAGTAAGACAGAAGCCGACAGGGTTAGTCTGGTGGGTAGCGTGCTCTCTGGCTAACCCAAAGATCACAGGTTCGGATCCCACCCAGGGCATGGGTGTTGTGTATGTCCCTATCAGTTTTTCTATGATTTGAAGAGGTGCAAAATGACCATAGCCATCAAAGAACCCTATATACAAAAAATACTACTACTAAGTGGGACATAATTTGAATTATTATTTAAATATCAAGCAAAATAATGCTTAAATCAGTGGACCAAGTTTTTTATAATCCTTATGCGTAGCAAATTAACATAGAAAGAATGAACACCTAAATTAATTGTGCAAAGAGCTAGAAGGACACTCCACCTGAAATCACCCACAAGAAGTCTTCATGAAGGTTAGTAATAGTAGCATGTTTGTTTATAGGGTGCTTTGATGGCTATGGTCATTTCTCATTTCTTCAATCATTGAAAAAACACTTTTGGACAAACACAAAACCCATGCCCCAGGTGGGATTCGAATCTGTGGCATTTGGGTTAGCCAATGAGCTTGCTACCCTGGCTGGCTAACCTGGTCAGCTCCTGAAGGTTAGTGAGATCACAAGAACATTCCAGATGAGACACATGGCAGTACAAGGAGAAAAGAGATGTCATTTATAACCACATATGAGGTCATATTTAGATGACAGGAGTAATCCTATGATCTTATTAAGACATAGGCACTGAAGTTGACACAAGCAGCTACTAATGGACCGCTCGAACCTATCATCTTACCAAAAGAACCGGAATCCCCTAAATGTGCTAAAACAACAGAAATCACCAAGACTCAATGGCATAGAAGCTGAAATGCTATAGGTTACAGATGAAAGCTTGATACATCTTCTTCATGTGTTGTGCCACAAAATGTGGGTTGGCCTTGGTGTTTGCAGGGTAAGGTCCTTGTCTGCCAACCCAGAGGTCGTGGGTTCAAATCCTGACTAGGTGGATTTTTCTATCTCCACCTTGGGCATGGATGTGTGTATTTCATCATTGTCATTAAAATGCTATGGTGTCCACTGTAATTGGCCTCTTAATGCTGTTTGTGGGCGATTATTAAAAAAAATAAAAAATATAGGCAATGGGTGCTGGGCCCAAAGAATGGGCCGCATCAGTTTACATACTGTTACACAAGAAGAGACAGGACTCTATGTTCTAACTGCAGGACATAAGCCCTAATACCAAATGCCAGAAAAATGTTGCTCTATGTGATACTTGAATGCCTGAAGACATTCCTACATCATGAAATACCAGAGGAGCAAATGGACTTTATACCAGGCCGAGGCACAGGAACATTCACACAAATTAATAAAGGAGATGTTATACAAACAAAATGTAATGACCTGCATCTGCTTCCTACATTACGAGGGTGGTCTGAAAAGTTTCCAACCTCAAATTGAAGATGGCAGCACTCGTAAATAAAAGCTAGTGAATTTCGTTGTTCATCAGTTGACAGTTACTCACCAAAGTTTCAGCCATTTTGGACATGCAGTTGTTATGTAACAGTCGTTTGAGTGAGCTGATGTGAGTGTTTTCGTGAAAATGGACAAAATCGAGTATCAAGCTGTTATTAAAAATTTGTTTTTGAAAGGCAATACGCCTTCACAAATCAAAGATGAGTTGGATTCTGTGTATGGGGACTCTGCACCATCATTTACCACAGTGAAATTTTGGGCAGCTGA
>WURS02464848.1:0-13369 GCA_011762765.2 Rhinocypha anisoptera | reverse complement strand
GGATTTTGGCCTTATGGGCGGGGTGAATTTTCAAAGCGATACGCTGGTTTATGGTTCGGATGGGAGGGGGTGGGAACATTGAGAAGGTAGTGAGTCGGGGGAGGAGGCGCTGGAGGGGCGGAGCCGCAGTTGAGTGGGGCGGAGGAGGAGCGGCGGCGGCGTTTGAGTGGAATTAACGTGGGAGGAATTAGGAGGCAGTTACTGAGGTGATCGGAAGAAGGGATTGGCGCTGTGGGGGAGACGTGGAAGGAGGCGAGGGCCGAGGGGGAGGGGGGAGCGGTAGGCGGATGGAGTGGCAACGAAGGCGTACATAAGGATGGGGCGGAGAGAAATGGGTGGGGCAAGGTTCCCAGAGAGGACTTGCACAAAAACGGAGAAGCGAGAGAGAGGCAAGATAACCCAGAGAACCGTTAGATGTCTTCTTCAATAGGTATTCCAACTTCTATTTAAACCGATTTTTTTCACTGTCTCAGGTGGGAGCGTGGCATTAAGCATACATTTTTTTTAACGATTCGGCGTATTTCTTAAACCTACTAATAATAGCGCTAACATCAGCAGGAACTTGTTAGCATTATCATAATGTCCTGCGTCCAGGAAATGTATTAAAAAATTTTTTTAAATAAATTTCGTGGGATTGTCCAGTTTTCTTTAACATATGATTCTCCTAATCGATTTGAAAAGGGAATTTTTCCTGCTGAAATAAAAGCTTTCGGGATTCTTGGTGTAGGCATCGCGAACGATCGCAAATTCTGAGATTTTGGATTCAGATCGATCATAATTTTTTTAAACTTTTGGGAGTTTTAATGGAAAGGGAGAGGACAGGTCAGGATATTCTCCCTATCAGCTGCCAAAAAATGCCTTTTGAAGTGTTAAGTGTGTACATATATTGAAGTTCGATATTATAAGGCATCCGGTAGCAACTCAACTGAGAGATGAGTCGAGCCACCCGAAGACTTGAAAAGAATTAACACGTATCATTTGCCTATTCGTCTCCTTTGTTTTTGCTTACTTCTACATGACAATTTCTATTTCCGAACGATTGTGCTCCCATCTCTTTTATTTCCCGCCATCCCTTGACTCCTTTTCAATCTCCCCTCCCCTAAGTTCATTTCACCAACACAAAGTTTTGTAGTAACAATATGTAGTGATAAATCACATTTCTTATTTAAATTTATAAAATCTTTCTAAGGTAATTTATGGGCATTATTCAGCTAAAAGTACTTCAAAGGAAGTAGTGAAATTATCGTCAAAATCTAATGAATCAGTTGCTGTCAAATGCTCACTTGCGAATCCTGATTTCCGAAAACCGAAATTCGTAAAGAAAATTGTCAGAATTAGTCGACGACACCACTCAAATTCGCCGAATGAATGAGCATGAGGAGGGGAGAAAAGTTTGTTGATTTTGATGCACTCAAGGAAAAATCCTTACGAGCAAGGTTCCGGGAAATTCTTTCCGTGGATTCTGAAATTCACCCGTGGCGTTTCGAAAGCCGCTTTCGCAATTCCCAAATTCCCCAAATATCCTCGTTAAATTCGCCAGATTGCTAATGATGCTCTGCGATGGGCTTTCTTGGTGCTCAAACAGCTCAGCATCGACTTAACAGAGGTGCACGGTGGAGGGGAAAGGGGGAGGAAAGGCTCGGGAAGTGGGTATTGGGGTGACACGACAAAAGAGTGGGCGAGCGGGCAGGTTCGGCTTGTGGACACACCGCGCTCGACAGGGTTACTAATCTGAAAAGTGGCAGAGGGAAAAAGAGGCACGAGTTGAGGTGAACGCTTGGGCGAGAGAAGGACGTGGAAGTTGAAGAGGCTCTACAAAAAAGGGAAATAGGGCGAAAATCAAGGAAATGGGAAGGAAATGGTAAGGCATTAGCCATTTCCTAAAAATAGCAAGAGGGAAAAAACACCAACAATTTTCAAATCAAAGGTGTGTATACTTTGTTTCTGCTGTTTCGTTCTGGATTGAATCCTGGCTTTCGTTTTATTCTTATTGATCACTATGCCCACTTCTCTTGCTTTTTCCTCCAGTTTTGTGTATATTTCCTTAGCTAATCATTCTGGTATGGCTATTATGTTCAGGTCATCTGCATATCCCACTATCTGGCATAGTTTTTGTATGAGTGTGGCATTTGCATCCGTTGGTAGCTGCCTTATGACATATTCCAATGCTAGGTTAAAGAGCATGGCTGCAAGTCCGTCTCCTTGTTTTAGTCCCTGTTTTGTTCCCAGTCCCAGTCAGACTTCCCGAATACATAAAAGATATCACTTTTCCACTTCTTTACAGTAGGCCATGTGAACAGAAAAATCCACGTGACTATCGTATTCTCCTCACTTTTCTCTAGTTAATGTTTACAAAAAAACTTTTCCCACACTTGCTACAATTTTCCATCACTTCTGTTTTACTCTTCTTTACTCACGCCATGAGATACTGTCCTATATACGAGTACAGTTTTTTATTACCCATCTACCTTTATATGCGATATCTATGTTCTTTCATGTCTTAACTAATATACTGCAGTTCACAAGATCAGACGCCTTCTGCTAGTCAACAAAACAAATATACATCTCCCTGTTGACCTGCAACGTTTCCTCCGACTGTAGCCTCAATTATCCTTTTGCATATGTAGTCCCTCTTCATTTTCCAAAAACTTACTCTTCTTGTAATTTATCCTCCATTTTTCTTTCTATTCTCCTTCTTGGTACTCGAAACAACTTGTCCTAAAATCTTTAAATTCTTTTGTAAGGGGACGATTGTGTCTTAGAAAGTCGACGATTGTCTATTTTGGTCAAGTACCAGTATCTTTTAACTTCGGACTAGACTTAGTCTCTTTCCTTATCGCACATTCCCTTGAGGATTTCAGTGATTCCCATGTTATTTTATTACAGCTTACTCCTCTTCTTACACTAGTGCTCATCTCTGCATCCCACTTTTCTATCTTCTGTTCTCTAAATCCTTCAACACCACTTCTCCAAAGACCTTCAAAAGTACCAGATAGTTGTTCCACTATGAATTTCATCCATACTACTACTTATATTTAGGAATTTAATATTTCCTTGGCGTTAAATAATTCATTTTTCTTTGCTTTGCTGCAATTTATATATCTTTAAAATACCCTATATTTTCTTTTTTATCCCTTCACTGGCTATTCATAAACTCCTCTCTTGATTTGTTAGGAAATATTTTTGACTCATTTTTTATTTTTTGTATTTTAGTATACCCTCATCTCTAACGAAACTTTCATTTTTTATACTCATCCATATTATTCAACATTTCATTTGCGATTTCCGCCTCCTTCTCCTGACTTACCATATCTCCGACTTCAATTTAAGATATTTTTAGTAGTGAATTGCTGGTGGTGTCATCCATCCCTGTAATATATAACTCACTTGTTATCTACGTTCCAGCAATTCGCCAATCCTCTTTGTGCACACCTCATTATCTTAACTACCAAGTTTTTCCACATTCCTCTTATTATCCTGGATTATGTTATTAATGTGTCTCAGCCGTATCTTTATCTCCCGGTCAAGTTTTATAACGGTGGTGTGGAACCACGTGGGATAAAAGAAAAACGGGCTTAAGGCAGAGCATAGGCGTGAGCTACTCGATTTATTGTTAATAAATTTCATGTTTTCAGACCCCACTTTCCTCGAAGTTGCTAGAAGCCATAATAAAGGAAGAACAGCAATCTTTTCTAGTATTTGTTGTGCGTACGACGCGTTTCACGTGAAACGGGATCGCCTGATAATGCCTAACCGTGGTGAAATGAGTCGTACGCACAGTGAAGGCCATTGAAAAGTACCTTGTACTTTCTTTGTTATGGATACTCAAGATACGGTTCCAAACCCCTTGAATGCACATTAATTGATCTCTTGACCTTGAATGCACCTCATCAGTTACGGCAATAGAGTAGTAAAAGCCCCAGTGTTGGGACAAAAGTTATCTTCAGTAAATTTTCCCTTTGAGGACCATCACATTTGAAGAGTCCATCAAAGAGTGTTAGTGTGATCAAAGCTAGAATGAAAATTTTTACCAAAAGTTTTAATGCTTCAGGAGGAAAAATTATATTTAAGATATCATCCTATATGTTACAATTTTTTTCCGTTGTGACTAATCGAGCGAATGAAAAACAAGCAAGTTGATGTATTTTCATTGAGTACATCTCGTCATTATAAAAATGAGTGCATAACGCAAAAAATTCTTCCCCTTGTCTCCGTTCCGCAACCGTATTAGCCCGTGCTGAGGGATAACTCAATCTGTTAACGTTACAGGTGACTGTTTAGGATTACCGAACAAAAAGTTCCAATCCAAAAAGTCCACAGACAAAAATTCCGAACCAAAAAACCCAGCCAAACCCCACCCAACCCATCCCCACCCAATTCAACTCAGTCCATTTTGGTTTGGACATTTTAGGAATTTGATGATTTTGGACTTTTTGTCCGTGGACTTTTAGGAATGGACTTTTTCCTGACACCCTGCTTACTTATTCTGGACTTTTTATAATTATTGCTCTGTGTGTGTGTGTGTGGGGGGGGGGGGGAGGAGGTGTTGGGATCAGAGTAATATTGCCTGGTAACAATGATGCGTTTGCATCAGCCAGTCACAAAATTATTAGGCATGTAACGGATGCGTTTTCGTTACCATGTTTTAGGAACTATAAATAAATGAATCGCCTCTACGTTTTCACAAATATCTTTTCGGCGTTTGTGTTTATTCAGTATGTCAATCTAAACCTCATGTCAATCACAAAACATGAAGAGTATTGTAATTATACTGGTACCTAATCGGCTTAAGTGAATTTCCAACATGCTTTCAACCTTCATTCAGTAGAAGCGGTATGGAGTAAAATCATACTTCCAATGGACATAAGTATCTTCTCACTTTCAAATACTTGGATAGAGTTCTTCATTAAAACCTAACGGACTTCGAAGGAGAAATGCGTCTGGGGTATTGTGAATAGTGTGTTTTTTTAGAATATTCTTTTAGAATATTAGATTAGGAATAGAAGAGTAGAAAATTTTTAAGGAGGTTGATTTTGTCGTATTAGCCATAACTGCAGATAAATTTCTTTTTCTTGGATATTATTTCTCGGGTTAAAAAAATAATACATTCTCTTAAAAAATGCTTACGCTCTCATGAAGGGAAAGTTTCGTACTAGAATGTAGAGTGGGTGTGAATAATTTTATCTGCCTGTAAATTGGTTCAAAATAGGGATTTTGTTTCAGATGAAAATAATAAATTTGTAGAATGATCACACCATTAGTAAATTTCGAAATATTAAAATTTAAGGCTTAATTAGAATCTTCCCTCAAATTAGCTTCAGAGTCTAATTTTTTTAATGTATTCATTTTTCATTAAATCCCGCTATGCCGAAGTTTGTTTGCACATGCAATGTTTAAGCAAAATATGCAGAAGTTGTCTTCTGCGATGTGTAGTATTCGGTTTGTGGTTACCAAGTGATTGGCAACGTCATTCATCTCACTAACCCATTTCGACTGGAAAACTAATACATGTAAGTGCCTTCGTAGTGTTAGAATACGGAGAAATGGATATGAAAAATTAGTTTATTTATAAAAATCACATATATCAGTGACATGAAAATATGGTTTCTTCGTAGGTGGCGGGCATTCACGTTATTAAGTGCATGCATTTCCACCTGCGAATTGTAGAAAAGTATTCCGTTATCGGAGTTAATGACATATTTTTTGCATTTTGTTTTGTTGCATTTTATTGAATTTATTGCATTGCATTGTATTTATTACATTTTATGACATGTGACAATATTTTCTATGAATATTCAAAATTTGACAAAAGCGACACGCTTTTTATTTTATGATCCAACCCAATACACGTACGTGGTTAAAGCAGCACGAGAAACACATTGTACAAGAGCTTATTCGAAATTCCATCATGTTCTAGAGAGAGAAATACTCGCGACAGATTTCGAGAAAATATTTTGATGGCAAGAAAATTTCACAAGTCATCGTGACGTTCAATTGGAAAGACCCCCATCAACACTCTCGAATGGTTGGGATTCTTGGGAATTCCAGAGTTTTAGAGGTCGGCGAATGTAGACTTCGGAGACAGTGAGCGGGTGTGAACTTCATTAGAGTGGCAGGTTGCCTGCCACAATGATTCATCCACAAAGAAACGGAACTGCTTACAGTTTACCACGTGGAAGTCGCCAGATATAAAATGATTGGTGGTGAAATTATCGGTGCTAGAATAGAAATAGACATAAACATATGTGTAGACATAGACATATGTACTAAATAGATATATGTATTCCTTGGGCCACGTCAACATATCTGCGCTTATCTTGGACATAAAACCATTTTATTCGACTGGACTCTCGAGATTTGAATTGGAAACAGAATTAACTCCTTGTATCAGGATTGTAGATCTTACTCGGTTTTTACTACAAGGTCGCAATTCTCAGGTTGGGCTGTTCCCCATTATCTTATGATTATCCATTTCTACTTCTACATGTTACCCTACAAGCAACTGCAAGGGTGTGTGGCATGCGGTGAGCCACCACCATAAATGCATTCCCACATGGAAATGTTAGAAACCATTCATACAGATGGAAACTACTTGCATGCAAAACATTATTCACATCATGCGGGAAAAATGTCAAACTGCCTATAATTAACCTTAAAATTAACGTATATACACTACCTTTCCTATCTGTCTCTAGGACGATGTATATTTTTATCTTTGATCGTTTCAATGGAATTTTGCTCTCTGATCGTTGGAAATGAATTTTTAAATCCCTCCGTTCTACAATCTATCTCTCTGATTTTACGTGAGTGATCTGATCTACCGAGGTATGAAGAAATCTTAAACCTCTTCATTTGAAGTACTCTCCCTCAAATTTACACAATATTTTGAACTTATATTTTATCTTACTATCAATGAGTGGATCCCAACTTAACTCCTCCAATAACACCGTTAAACTCCTACTTTTATTATAGCAACATTGAACAAATCTAGCTGCTCTACGCGGAACTCAATCTAATTCCAAACTAATCCTACCTCCTGAGGACCCCACACACTCGAAGCATACTCAAAGATGAAGCGCAACAAGCGTAAAATAACACCGCTTCTCTACCTTCTCATTAAATTTCCCAAGTATTCTTTTTATGAATCTTAACTTTCTATTGGCACTTCCGCAAATTTCCCGAATATGCTTCCCCGACAAGAGGTATCATAACCTCGATATATATTATAGTTGGAGATTTGAGAATTACTGTAAACATTAGTGTTGGTTTATCTCGCACTTTCCATTTCTTCATATAAGTAAGTATATATTCTCTTCTCTGCCATGGCAGAAAGCAGAAACCAAGGAAAATTTGTTTAAGGTAATATTTTCGGTGAAATTGAAATTAGTCCATTAACGTTCAATTACTCTTTTTTGATAAATTACACGATTAGTTGCACGCATGATTTTTTAAAACGGAGAATTCTGTCTACAATTTTTTCCTTTTTTTTCACTTAGACTTCCAATATTTTCTGCGGCTACAATGAAGCACCATGTTTCGCTGAGTCACCAAGAGCAATCCTAGCATCAAGGATTGATTCGAACTTACGAGATTTCTTAGCAGCATTTTATCACGAGGTCAAGGCTGATTTGTCTACGCTCCGCGGTGGGAGCCACATCTCTCCTCGATCCGTGAGGGTGAGTGAAACGAAATATGACCCTCCTCCGGTTCCCGCCACACTCTATCCCACTTACGTTTCCTAGGAACATGCTTATAAACTGCTCTGTGTTGTAGAATATGTAACTGCCAAAACAAAGAATATCGAATTATTGGTTTTTATTTGGGCGCCACAGGTTGCGGAACTCATGGGAGAGGAGGAATTAATTACTCAGCTCATCGAAATCTTAGAATTTTGCGCCTTCATTAAATATTATTACTCTATTTCCTGGCTAAATATTGCTTGAATTGGTATTGATGAGGATACGGCAATTTTCAACTGTTAAACATTATACTTTAGTTTGACCGGTTGCGATTTCACTGTATCATCATCAGATCATATGTATTTATAATATATATTTATCCATAAAATATATTTATTAAAAATTATATATAAAATATTTCTTTTAAATGATACATAAATTATATTTATAAAATTATAATATACATTTATATTTATAAGCGTGTATTTTTAACAGTGGAAAATTGCCATCTTATCATTAACATGTTCGAATTTCACCAATTCACGCCTGAAACAACCCAATTCGTTGCTCGAGTTGGTTGTAAAAGCTCTTATTCAACATAGTGAGCCGGTTTGAGTGTTTGGGATTTAAGTGAGTTGGTTTGGGCTCACCTGTAGCAGCCTCATTTGAGGGAAATGAAAACTCGTGTGTGATTGAGACCTGTGATATCAGTTTGATTTCTTCGGGGGGCTCTGCATTTACTACTGCGTTCAAAGACCCAAAAATCCTCCATTAGGGCATGTAGCATCGGGTGAATTCACAACATACAAGAATTCTTCCTTAAGCACATGCATAAATATACGTATACCTCATAAAAAAAGATTTTAAAGAGTTAATATTCCGTTGGTAACTAATATTTAAATCATGCAGGAAAAATTGTAGAGTACGTCAGAAATTCCAAGACGTTCAGACTTGCATAGAGTTCTCCCTCTTCAATAATTTTGATTGAAAAAATAATTTAATCTCTTATTCATACGAGACCATATTAGCAGCTTTATAAAAAAATAAAGATGCAAAGAAGATAACAATTATAGGGTGCTACCAAGCTAAATTATCCTATCATTGATTTCGATGGTATTTCTCTCTGTGAATACGAGAAAAAAGACGTTTTATATCTATCCTTTCCACGGTCTGTCTATCCTCCCTGATTTTATATTTGTGGTCTAATTCCCTTTAGTAAGGAGGGGTTTGCAATGTGTCCTAAACTCTTTCCTAAAGAAATACTATTCTACGTACACGCAAGGTGTGACTGGTGTGGTTGTCATATGAAATTCTGGTGTGCGAAACCTCTTTGTCCACTTTAATTTTCGACATATGGGAGGTAAATATTCTGATTGTTGCAAGAAGGTGCCTTGAGAAAGACGTTTGAGCGTTGGCGGATTTGAATTCTGGAATTTACTCCAGTTGCCTGGAAATAGGGATGCTGAAAGAAAATCCGCTTTTGAGTTGAAATTTATGTCAGCGGTTGGAAGATAATCCGCCATGGGATAGATAACGGGGAAGGCCCCATGAGTGCTTGCCTAACAACTCCCATTCTTCTGTCACCCCCGGGGGGAGGTAGGGTGTCATTAGCGATCTCGCGTTAGGTGAGGAAAGGGTGTGTTATTATTTTTTGTAGCCGGACAAAGGTGCTTGCCAAGTGACAAATACCGTGCTCCTATCCGTGTCTCCAGACACCCACGCCGCAGCGCCTTATGATCTGGGGGAACGCGTGTTCGAATCCCACGCGTTGGCTTCCCTCCCGAAGTGAGGGCTTTGATTTATTCATCCGAGAGCATACCCTATCTCATGGGTTCCACGGAGATATAGAATAGGCGGTCTTGATGCTTGAGCTGTTGACTCAAAGGGTATTCCAACGGATTATTGTTCGAATTCGCGTTTTTCATTCGAGGTTTCAGGCAATCGGCCTTGTCCGTAACCGCTTTGGCGTAGAGGAGGGGGAGATTAATGCAATTTTGCTTTGGCTCCGGTAACCAACTGTCCGGAGCCATTTGTCTGCCATTAATAAGCCCCTTCATATCAGAGTAGGGACGCGTGGGACGCGCAGTTGCCTTGCATGCCCGTCCCTTTCTTACTTCCTGGGAACTTCATTCGCCGGGTGGTATTCAGGCGGGCGCCTTGGGAAGGGCGGTCATTTGCTCCCAGCTGGTCATCGACACCTTTCAATTGTTCGTCAGAGCAACATGTCCGTTGCCGACGGGATGTTGCCCCGCTTTGAATTAAAAATAAATCGCCTCGGCACGGTACATTTCCTGTGTAATAAATCAGTGGCCATCTTTAATGGGCAGAAAGAACGATCAGGTCGAGAATTGAGACTAAAACCTCGGTATCTCCCGGAAATATGCGTAAATTACGGAATGAATTACGAATACCAATCCGGTCCGTTTCTCAAGTAATGAGAGTTTAATTATTTAATTCATAAAAATAAGTTTTCACAGTTAACATGAAAAGTACTTATACTAGTGGTCGAAATCAACTAGTTGGAACAATTTTAGAACGTGAATTCCTAGGAAAAGTGTGTAATAGTAAATAATGATGATACGCCCACAAATATCGATGCTATCCAAACAGTATTGCCACATGCATTTATGAATTACTAATATCAAAAACATAATATATAGAATAAAATGGCGAACATATTTATTTTAGCACTATATCTAAATCATTATTTCATTGTATTTTGTGTAACTCATGATGACGCTAATGAGAATGTAAGCTAATGTAACGCTTGAATACTTATCTTCGTTCTATTTCTTAGATAAGTATTTAGCAATAAAATGTAGAGACTAAGTAAGGTATACAAAGATTTGTGACACTTGTAGTGCTAAGTCTAAGAAATAAGTTACAAAATTTACAATTTCCACTTTAAAAACTTCTTCTTTATTTCAACATGTTTCGATGCACTACACCATTATCAAGACTTAAACATGTCGAAATAAAGAAGAAGTTTTTAATGTGGAAATTGCAAATTTTTTGTAACTTATTTCTTAGATTATGGATCGTTTCCACCACATCTCACCTGACTCTATAACGTTTATTTGGAGTGCTAAGCTTTACGTCTTGGGCATTAAAACTATTTTTGTTACAGTAATTCTCTTGTAACAGTTATAAAAAGTCCAATTTTCCGTTTGAATTTGAATAATATTAATTATTCCAGATAATGATTTGTCCACAAATGACAATAATGACATCATCTCTAGGGAATAATTTTTTCTTTACTAAAATATATAAGGCGAAACTATGTTTTAAAAATTTCACCCAATTTCATATAATAACTTTCATTCGAACCTAATTAACACAAATAATCTTGTCGCTAATTCCCTTTTAAGAATATGTCGTTTTCAACAATTTCAGAGAATCTTATATTTTGAGTGCTTGTACATCTTTGTGAACGTCATATCCCTGCAGTATTGCCTGACAGTGTATCTCAGTCGAAATAATTTCCGCCGCCATCCAAAACTCTATCCCTCCAGTTGCTAATATGGCCACCCGAAGATTCCCCATCATCAATCATGCTTGTGGTGTCTTTTATTCCATCGCTCGTCGTTCATCACCACACCCTCATCATCTTTCCACCCATGTGGAACGTATCACATTAATCCCTGTGGGTATCACGGCACCCTCTATCGCTGATTGACTGAGCCGTCTTCGCTTTCTTAATGCTGTCGAGAAATGGAGCCGCCTGTTCCTATATTCCAAGCCTTTGTTCTCGCCATAAGACCAAGCCATCGACCTGTTGCTTGTGCGGTGTCTTGTGTATCAATCAGTCTTCATATATGTACCCCGGGAGTACATCCTGATCATTAGCTAGGAACCATAATTGCTGACGTTTTGCAGGGAAAACTACCTCGGTGTCTAAACATGTTGGTGTGAAAACACCACGGCCTATTTAATATATTTTATATTTAGCAGCTTTAATCGTCGTGATTGATACTTAAGAATTTGTAAGCATTAATATTTAAGTTTTTAAAAGGATCTACACAAATATATTTTTTAAAGAATAATTTTTTATGGTAATCGAAGTCTGTGGTAGGTTCATTCATCCTTTTATTGGAAGATAACTTGTAAAAATAGTGTTGAAAACTTTCTAAGGATTTTTGTTTTCTTAAAAAAGTTACAAATGCATCATAGTCGAAAACAAATCAGAGGAATCAGTCGAGAGTTTTATATTAGTCCCGAGTACAACCGATGTCATACCAACAGTTAAGATAAACATTGAGAGTTGGGGAGGGGGTAGTTTCTTAACTATGACTATTGCAGCTTTTTATTAAACCGTGAAAACCAGATAGCTACAGAATACGAACTTTACTGACTTCGTCCTAAGATTTAAACTGCCCAGTAACTTTACACTCATAGCTCTTACTGCATAGTTTTAAAGGATAGCCTATGATTAATCATAAATTGGCACCATTTATCACCCGCCAGTGTTAATAAATCACGGAGCCTCACATGATAGTAAATGGTGACCAAAGACGATGAAAGTACTGTGGGACTGCAGAAATTTCTGCTAATTTTTTCTTGTCACTTGACTGATTAATCTTCTGAATATTTTTCAGTTTGCGAATCAATAGGTATTAATTTAATTAGAGTGGCCTAAAAAATCACATGGATATGATAGTGTATAATTGGTTATCAGTTAACTCTACTAAATATTCACCATCCAATAAGTCGATTGGATTATAAAGAACAACGACGGAAATATTTACCTTGTTTATTATGCATCATGAAAATCTGTGAAAAGATGATATCTGTCAAATTAGGTTCTGTAAATGACAACTTAAAAATAAATGAACTCGCATATACCTTTAATAAATTAAACGATTGTGAATTAATCGAAAACGAATACACCTTTCAGGCAGGATTCAGGCAATGCGACTTGGACATGCGATTTAAGAGCTATTTTGCCCTTGAAAATACCTTAAATTACTAGGCAGCTAAATACGTATGGAAAACAATGAGAAAGAGACGAGACACTAGGATATACCATACTATAAGACATGAGGGACTATTAGGAACCATTATAGAGGATTCAGTTCATGGTAAAAATGCGAGAGGAATACCCAGGATGGAATATATTGAACAAATTGTAGAGGATAGGGCTGCCATTCCTACTTGGAGTTGAAGAGGCTGGCCAAAGATCGAGCGGAATTGAGACGAAAGACTGCTCCTACCAATCTAAGGATTGCTGACCACAGAAATAGAAATACGTATCTCTCGTGGGCGAAGAAAATCCTCCATTTATACCAAAAACAAGAAAGTAGTACGTGATAGAACGAGTCCGA
The DNA here is from genome assembly GCA_011762765.2 of Rhinocypha anisoptera. Lineage (NCBI taxonomy): Eukaryota > Metazoa > Arthropoda > Insecta > Odonata > Chlorocyphidae > Rhinocypha > Rhinocypha anisoptera. The sequence continues at coordinate 369 of WURS02464848.1, read as the reverse complement.
GAAAATACATTTTTTCCGCCTTTACTAAGATCCTGGACGATGGCAACACTTGCAAGGGCAGATATTCGCCTGACAGCTCTTATTTTGTGTCAAAACTCGTGTAAAAAAAAAATGATATTTTTGCAGTGATCGTCTCGTGAATGACGCCGGGGAATAGGATGAAATGTATTAAGAAAGACTCACACCATTTCTCTCGTCATCATTTCGCCTGCATCCTCTCACGCGGCTTTTATCGTTCCGTGGAGAGGAAGCCAACTTGTGACGAGGGGAGAGGTGTTCGCAAGCGCACACTCTGAATAACCCCGACTCCTCTTCCTCCCCCTCCTCCCCCCCACCCCAAAAGCTGCTGCAGAGCCGACCAAACATTCC
>WURS02464847.1:0-30260 GCA_011762765.2 Rhinocypha anisoptera | reverse complement strand
TCGTTCACCGTAATATCGCCAATCCTCGATAAAGACCTCAATCAGATTTGCTGATCTGCAGTGGTCCGATACCATCCAAGTGTGCCACCCCTATCCCGCCCACTGCCTTCCCCACAGCACGCAACACACCCTCTCTCCAACGATCACCTCTCCGAGTGGGGTGACTCTAAATCGCCAAACCAGTCGGTTATCAGTGTGACAAGGAATCATAAACAACCCATTCATGGGTTCAAGGCCACTGTGGCCTGAGCGCTTCCCTGGCCTTGAGACCTAAATAGAGTAGAGCTAGATGATATTTCTGGTTAGATTGCATAGTGCGATATTCTCGTGTGAGCTCTGCTGCGTACTGGAAAAAGTAGTGAGAGAGCTTGCTTGTCAACAACCTGCATAGTATGACACGTATATGTGATTAAAATTAGATTGCCAACTTGGGTTGCCTCTTCTATCTAACAGTTTATTTCGGAATACGACTTCCATCTATCAACCTCTAAAGTAGCTCACATATCTAAATGATCTAATTGATTCGATATCATATTGGCAACACGAGTTTTTGAAAAACAACTTTCAAATTAAACTTAGACTTTTTCTCACAAAAAAAGATATCTCGTGAGGGTACCGGTGGCACTCAACGCTACTATAGTTTATATAAACACACTCTAGAGATAAGTGCGTCCAACTGAGCTCAAATGAAATATAAAAGTGGAAAAATTTTGTCTAGTCGAGTGACAGTTTTGTTCTCGACTCCAGTAGAATCTGTCAATTGTTTACTCATACCTAAATTCACACCACCGAAAAATCCTTTGGCGCAGCGCAGATATTTTCCACTTCCAAAATATCATGAGTCAAACAGTGTAACATTCATCAACACATGAAAAGACTCGTTCAAACTCTTCGTTCGGCTGTCGCTATCACTTGTTTAGATTCGAAGTAAAAAAAGTGGTACCACCAATTGACACATCACATAAATAAGCAGGTAAAGTAGATGGTGGGTTTCTTCATCAGTTAACAACCCTTCACAGTCACAGCAGGAAGATTAGTAAACAACAACAAGAAGAAAGCAACGCTTTCGCGCATGCCATTTGGCATGCCGGCGTGCCATGGCAAGGTTGCAACCTGTGGCGTGGTGCACTTGTCATGCGGTCTGGCTCGGTATTGGTCGTGTTGCACTCGAAGAAGTCTTCAGGGCATCACTTTCCATAGAATTTACCCTCTGGACAGTGATTTATTCCGTGGATAGTGAAGGATTCACGTTACTGACGATTCGTTTATTTTCTGGATAACTCTCTTGATCAAACGTCGATCGGTCGATATCACAAGCGCTCAAGAGCATGCCTCGACTCGAACTTTGCCCGATTGCTAGATGTTGAAGGAAGGGAGAAGAGATCAACATCGTCATGAGTGAAAATCTCTAATCATCATTCTCGATCAGGCTTTCATCACGAGAAATCGACGGCGGTGGCGCGCATGGCGATATTTACACACACTGCGCGACCACTACCGACAACCACAACTTATCATTTCAACCATTTTCTGTTTATTGTTATCTCTCGAAGACTCGCCTAGTCAACAAGGGGAGAAAGCGGTCTCCATTCTGCACTGAGCACAACAAGCTGGCGTGGGGACTCATCTTGGCTCGAGCATCTCTTCGTTATCGGCGCGGGCAACGATTAGACCGACCCGAGCCACTGTATATAGTCGGCTTGACTCGGGCATTGCTGGCCACACCGCCACTGCCGGTCTACTCGCAAGCCACTCCACGTGCTACACTTACCGTGACTCATTCACTGATCTTGTCATATGCTCGAAACTCATACCAACACTGAGTTGCATTCATATATGATTACATATAGAGGCCAATAAATCATTGTCAAATGACTCCCACATGCACAATGAGCTTTCCGGCCACCATTAAGATACATTCAACTCGTTTTAATGAAAAGGCTTATAATTACCAACTACTAATATGTGGTAAATGTGGTTTAGCTTGAGCACGAACCCCAAAAGCATCCTCACTAACTAGATTGTTGCTTCTACTTGCAGGTACAGAGAAAGAATCCGCGGCAGCGTGGCTAGCGGCAGCAACTCATCAGTTGTCTCGGTTGGGCGGCACAAGTTCTCCTACTAGTTGCCGTCTCTCTTACAATGCCAGTGGCATCGAACTTGCCAAGTTACCTCACTCTGAGAGCAAAGAGAATGTGATTAAACCAAATCAGACTACAGTTGCCAAGCCTAAGTTGCTAGCGCCATTCGGCAAAGAGGATCGAGTGAGGCGAACTTCAATTCTTCGATCGCAGTCAGTTTCAGTCGGAACCTACGAGAAGAAGAATGTACGCTTTGCGGATACAATGGGTTACCAACTAGAAAACATTCGATACTACGTTATCTCACCCCAAATTAACCGACGCTACAGCTCGTACACTGCACCCACTTTCCTGGACAACAGTTGGAGCACCAACAGCTGGAATATGTTTTCAGACAAGACAAATCATACGAATAATAACACTCCAACTCAATCGGTGCCCTGTGCGCCTAGCTTCAAATCTGATCCTCTCAGCTCAGTTCGAATGGTGCCGCGATATGAATTAAAGCCCGCCAATTTCACTAGTCCCTCTCTGCAGCTAGATTTTCAGTCCAAGTTGGAGAAGCACTCAGTTCTACTGCATTCGCTGACAATAGCAGAAACCACTGTTTATGGAACGGTTTCAGTGATGAACATGCATTTTGTCAAGAAGGTGTTCGTGCGCTACACCTTCGATGAATGGCAAACGCACATCGAACGTGAAGCCTCGTATATGCTTGGTTCGCACGACGGCAAAACGGACAAATTTTCTTTTGTGATCTACGCACGGCCACAGGATTTCCAGGCAGGCAACCTAGGTGGCTACTCATCACCATTCTACTCGATTCACAGCAGTTCAGCAGTGCGCAATACTCCCGTTCGAATGTTCTTTGCCGTCCGTTTCTGCACTGGCGACAATGCTGAATTCTGGGACAACAATGATGGCCGTAACTACTGTCTCAGTCTGGCGCCTTATTGACCTTCTCTGCTTAACTCGACAAAGACACTTTGTAACAAACCCCGTTGATAGTCGCCAATCAGAGGCCTCGATGGTAAAGGTCCGGATTGGCCCGGTGCCAAGTCTTCTATGTCACTTCCCCTGTCTTTCTCACTTTCATTCTTTACCATCTTTGTTATTCATTTGCCTCCTTGTACTGATTGTTTTCACCTTCATCTTCTCTTGTCACTATTTATGTATACACTCGTCTTATCATCTTTAAATATGCATCTTGTTTTAATTCATTCAAATATCATTTTTATGCAAATTTTAAATATAAAATACGTGATAATTGATTTGTTTACAATCGATGGGTCTGACTTGATTTGGGATGGCAATTATTGCTATAGGTGAAAGCTTTCTATTAATAGAAACGTAACCCAACCAGTGGATGTATAGGCATTTGTAGATAGTATAGAGCACTTAGATCGGTGGGTGCGCAACTAAACTTTCTGTCGATTCATTTCACCACTGGACTTTGTAAACAATTTGGAGTCACTTGCTGGGCTATCAGTGAAATTGAAAATGGCATGAGTGTAGCGAGTGATGAAAGTAAAAATATAAAAAAGATGTGAAGTCACCGGTGATCGGCCTACTTGAGTGAGGTGACAAGTAACAAACGGGACCGTTCTCACTGCGTCACACCACCTCCACTACTCGAGTCTCGAGCTCTACTTCCTCGCCAAGCGAAGGCGCTGAGTCACAGTGAACGCCAACGGAACATTGGCACCAGGTCGGTGGCGCCCGCAGTCTCTGCCGGGTGCATCACAAACCAACCGACAAGCTAGAGCAGCGATGCAACCACTGGCCATTTCTATTTTGATTTTGGTCACTTGTGCTTGCAAATCCCCCACTAGGTCGTCCTAAGTCCAACTCTTTTTTGGCACACCCAGGTGGCGACCTGTTCCATGTCATCATGAACCAACTAGTTACATTCACCTCGCATATTCTGCTTTTGACGTTAATACTGTGCAATTTTCTAGATAATGTTTGTTCCGAAGTTTATCAGCCTACTCAACAAGAGATTGAACGTTTCAAATTGATTCAAGAGCAGATTAAAGCGCACCAACAAGAATATCTCAAGCAGAAGCAAGCAGAGAAAGAAGAGCAATTGCGCAAAGAGATAGAAGAGCAGCAAACACAAGCTCGAATTCCTGATCCTTTCCTGTTTCCTCACTCAGTTCCGATGGTGCCTCTACTCTACAGCAAGCACTTGCCTGAGGTCAAACAGAGACCCACGGGAGCACTGACCAACCTTGGTCCAGTTCCACCTCTAATAGGACATCAAGTTCATGCCACTGCAGTGATGCAAAACCAACCTCAGCCACAGCATCATTCACACAATGTCATGGCACCTTTGGCCCAACATCCACACTCAACAGCTCTAGCGCACAACACTGCACTATTACAAGAGCTCAATCTCAATCCACACTACAAAGAAGTGCGTCAGTTTAGCAGTCTCACACAACCCCATACCCACGCTCATAGCAAACTGAGTGAAGATAAAAAATCTTTTGATGAAGATTATGAACTCATTCACAACAACAAACATCACCATGACACCACCGGTAAGTTTCTCAATTATAACTAGAGGTTTTAATGATCATAACAGAGCCGATTCGCTATAAGCATGCTAGTCAGATGATGCAAGCCATCTGGAAGCAATCACTTCTTGAATAGAGATGCGTTGCGAAGGATCGGGTTCAAGCATCTGTTTAAGCAAATTCTTAAGATTAGCAGAAAGAATCTGATCATTGTTGTGATGAAACTTCCACTCGCGGTTGAGTTGCTTCTGTAGCATTACTTTGTCGTCATTGTTTCGTGAGAAGAAGGGCACTGTTTCATCAACCATGACGAAAAGACACACGCCCAAGCTCCACACATCATAACACAGAGGATTATAGGCTTTCTTCTGAAGAATCTCAGGTGCAAAATACGGAGGTGTGCCGCACCAGTCAGTGCACAAGTTTTTCCCGTCCCAGATCACTGAGAGACTAAAATCAGAAATCTTTGGAACCTGATCAAACGTTAGCAAAAGGTTTTCTAGTTTGAGATCTCGATGCGCTATGTATTGCCGGTGCATATAGTTCAGGCCTTGGCATACACCGTAGAACAATTTGCGTGCTAACTTTTCCGAGAAAGCGCCCTTGTTCTGGAGATAGTCCGTGAAGGTGCCATCGCCCACCAGTTCCATCACCATCACGTATGCATAAGTTGTATTGAACGCCTCGTAGAACTTGACTATATTCTCGTGATTGAGTCTACGAATGACGTGGATCTCTTTGGAAAGAAAGTACTCACGGTAGTGTTTAGAGCACTTGTCCCGCTCTATCAACTTGAGTGCCACCTCGCGCTTGTTGTTGTTCAAATCAAGAGCATTGAACACGTGTGCATACGAGCCACTGCCAATAATCTTTTTGATTTCGTACCTTACCCAAACAAAATGAGTCAAAATGCATAAGAATGTATTCGTGATTATATTTACCCTCGAGAAAGAATCTCTTTTTCCGCATCAAACGTGTCACATAGTTTGTTTCGTTTGCGATATTCACGCGCTTGTTCCAACTCAAAGTGCCACTCGTGACTTACGTTACGTAGTTTGAGTTCTCGGTTATCCGACTTCTGGTAACTGGCCTGATCACTATTCTCGCCACCCTCATTCTTCACGTTGTCCAGAGCTTTCTGGTTAATGCTATCCACCGGTTGCACCTTGGCTGAGGGTGATTTCTTGTGTGATCGATTAGATGCATTAGCAGTCACGCCCACTGCCAGCGATGACTTGTCTCGACGCTGAAAACGAGTTGACCGATTGGTTCGACTCTCCGATTCTTTCCGCTCTTTGACGTTACTCATTTCCACCTTTCATCGATTCACACACACAGAGCTTTCCAATTTTGCTCAAAGTTTAAAATATTCACACCACTGTTGCATTTAGTTCTAAATTTTATTACTCGGACCCAACAAGTACTCTTAATTAAAATTAGCGAAAATGTAAATAATAGCTATTACATTTGTACTTGTATTTGATTTTTCAACTTTGGGTGCTCTAGGAGTACAGTTTTTCCCCAATAGCAGTATCATAAAGCATGAGTGTATGTGAAATTCCTTCCTTAACATGTTTGATGATTTGCCCTCACAGAGGAAGCCGATCGGCATGACAAGCACTACGACAAGCACGAAGGGACTCGTAGTTTTGGACCACCCTACCGGTGTTACGCGTGTCAGTGGAACATCGCTCAGTGTTCGGACTTTAATTGCTACAACAATCCAGACCACTGTACCAACAACAATTTCAATGCACACATGATTCACCAGGCAGACTGTCCCGGTGGATGTGAGCAGTTCGTGGTGACCGATCCCAATGGACTGGTGCAACAGTGGAAACGAGGATGTGCGCCACGTAAGTGTTCTCATTGTCCCATTGCAACTCAACCACTCCCACTGATTGCCTTTTTCCAGCAGCCAGTCTGCCCATCAAGCGAATGCGGTGTCAATCGCACTACGAGTTCGGTATCCGTGTAGATCACTGCATTTGCAACACCGATTGGTGCAACCATGCAACCACACCCACTCACACACCCGTTCTGCTCATTGTCCTTCTTCTAGTTTACCTCTACCACCTCTAATTCATCTAATTCTCCATTTTCTCCAGTTCGGGCTCAACACATCTCTTGTATCATACTACATCTTATCTCATCGAGTCAAACCCAAATATAAATACAGTGCCGTTTCGATCTTTCTGATAAATGAAAAATTGTGTTAAAATGGTTTTTTATAACAATAGTTTATAAAAAGTCTGAAGAACCACTTTAACAACGAGAACATTTTCATCTTTCACTGATAATTTTGTAATAAAATTATTTAAAAAGCTTGAAAATCGGCCCAAAAGATGGCACCAGCAGTTGTAAATATGTTAACCAAAAATAAATATTTTCCCTTTCGTACTTTTACCTTTTATTAGTGGTGAGATCAGATGAGAACTGATGACATACAAAATGAATTAAGTAAACTTAAACAAAAAATTCATCACAGTAGTGCATGGTTGAGTGAAAGAGGTCAGTGTGGTTCAGCTGAAGTGGAAGGAATAGCATTGTGAGGCTTTACGTCTTCTTTGCCGTCATCTTTTTCAGTACTCATCAATTTTAGCTTCTTGCGATAGGTTTTCCAGTTGAAAGGTCTCGCCAAGTCAGCAGTACGTCGGCGACGGTAGTTGGCCAGCTTCTGTTCAATGCACTCCAATGGGTCTACCTTGTCTGATAAATGACAGTAACGTATTCGGTTTCCCTTCAAAAAGAGATAGTCGATGTGCGTTTGGCGTGACAGAAACTCTGGTTCGGGCAACTGCCACACATCAATCGAGAGCTCGCTTAAGCGACTTGGTCCGCACGAATTATCCAATATTTCACGAAGTCGCTCTTCCGATGACCATATAATAGCATCAACTAATTCCATGTTCATAAAAGAATCCACACTTTGTAATGTCCCCTGAAGAAAAAACAAAAATTAAAATACACTAAAGGTAAAACAAAGAAGGTACCAATATGAAATGCTCATTGCGAAGCTCAATCAAAACTTTACGTCCTTCAAGAGCCTGAAGCAAACAAATCAAAGTTCGACATGACTTCGCGATCTCTTTCGGTGTGAGCATGGTTTTAACATTAAGTGTCTAGAATCAAGCTCAATTTGTTGGCACGATTGAGACTGTAGAAACTGGTTTTATTTTATGATGATGATGATATATAATAATAATAATGATATATATATAATAATAATGAGTATATTTTGGTAGAACAACAAATCACATGTGTTAACGCGATAGGGACGCCATCTGTCGAGTGAGCCTGTTTAGAAAAAAGTACTGCATGTAGTTTAGGGATCGTAAATAGTGAGAAAGAGGTAATCTATCTAACGTGATTGTACCAAACTCACCACAAGTAAACCCCACCCCTATCTAACTGGTCACTGCGACTATTGCAGTGCATGAGTTAAGTTGGTGCGTGTCTGTTTGACTGGTCACAACAAGCCACTCAGATTTAGGCGATGACGAGGCATTCCACCTCGCTTCGCCTGGACCACGGCTCGGTGATGCAATACCCATGACTCATCCCAATCTCGTCTCTAGTGGATTTTTTTATTACTTCATGTTTTTAAGGATTCTTGGTTTTCAAAACTACAAATTGAATAGTCTGGCGAGGTAAGAGATTCAAATATACATAACTCTTCTGGTTGCTAGACACATTACATTGCTCTTATTTGACTCCATGTGATTTATATCTCATCGACAGAGTCATTTAATCTAAGTGTGTAATGACTTTGATTGATAGTCGATATTGCTTGGCAACAATTCTGAGCTTAAGACAACTGATGCTAGGAGACTGAGCTCTTCTGTTTACTCAAACATTGCTATTTCTTCATTATAGTTGTGTATTTTTTGCAAGTCAGAGTTGGCAGGGCGCTGCCATGAGTTTCCGTGTATAATTAACACGTCAAACCATTACATTTTGTGGTCTATGACACCGAATATAAAACAATAATATTTTAGGACTATTTGTGCATGCACCATTTATAGTGACCTTTTCTAGCCACTATCTACTTTTCAGTACATTTCCAACTTGCATTAGTTAACTGCTGTTTCATTTATATCAAATAAGTGCATCTGTTAAAGTGCAAACAAATTGAGGGGTTCAAGTTGATTGTCTCACATGTTTTGCTACTTGTTTAGATTTCCGAATGATGTACTACGTCACAACTTGCCATTTGTGTACGTTTTTTCTTGTTGTAGTTGTTAGCTGCGCGTGCAGCTTTGCCATACCGGTTTCTCACCTTTTTGCTCAACGTGTTTCAACTTTCGCGTTTCTATCTACGCTTCAAAGTTATGATCATAGAGTTCAAATTATAACAACTGCTAATACGTGCCACGGGGTCAGCTGTTCAGGGTTGATCATAACAATACGCCCGTCTATAGCCTCATTTTAGCAAGCATGTGTCGTGAGCTTTGGTTTGCTCTGATTTGATTGTGTTTGGCGTAGAGCACCACTTGTAGTGGGAGCGATGTTGCTTATTCATCCGTTTCAAGCTCTGCTGCCACTACAGTCTGACGCGCGTCTTTCTCGCCGTTTGATTCATCATTAATTTAATTTTCGGTCAATGATGATCGACTGTGGGTGACTGATTGGAGGAAGCGAGCAGCAGGCACGACTCGATGCTACCCGCCAGAAGCCATCTGGAAGACGCCACTTGCAGTCGCTCTTTATCTTTCCAATCCGCAACCTTGAAATGCACAGCTTCTCTGCTTTATAAGCCAAAAAATCAAGTTCAAAGCAGAGTAGCACACACCAATTTGGATTGTCGCACATGCACAGTGCTTCAGTTTGAGCCTTTACCTCCTTTGTAACAGCTACATCCGCCCTTGTGTCCAGTTCTCTTCGTAGCGTAATATCATATATAAAGTGTGTGATATATATACCATCACCATCTTACTCCTCCTCCCTGCAATTGACACCAAAGTTTAACGTGGTCCCGCGATTTTGTTTTTGATCATCCACACATTCATCCAAGTTTAAATAGATGATTGCTAGTTTCCTTATCATACCCGAAAAAGGCCAACCAAAGTATGTGCTACCAGTGAGACTATCGAGGACAATCATTCATCAAGTCACAGCGATAAGCGAAGCGTCTGTGAAAGAAAGCATTCACTAGCGTACTGTAGTCTACTGTGCCTAAGCTTCGATGCCAGTCAAGTTGAATTGTTTATTTGAATTGACTCGAATAATTTATTGCTCTTGTGGTCTAGAGCACAATCATTAGCTAAGAAACCGATTGGTAAAGAAGACTTGACTAAAGTGTGAAATTTTGAGCCAACTTATAAAGAGCTTCTCGAATAAACCATCAACTGCTGGGTCTACAAAAATTTCGAAAACAATTAGACCTCTCTTCCTAAACGATTTTAATTTAACAACTAGTATTTCAAAGTTTAATTTGTTACGGCACGCGAGAAGTCTTAAGAAAAAAGCAACTCATTTAGTGAGAGCAAGAAAGTGGAAAAGCGGAATGTGAGTTCCACGGAGCTAGACACGTCACTTGATGAAGCAGCGTGAATTGTAAATTTGGTCTCGCTCCGCCACCACTATCACTATCACTTTGCCAATTTGGGATCCGCGTCATTTTCTCCAGTTTCCTTGGAACCATATCTTGACGACACTACGTCTACCACCGACGCAACTATTTTTTAATTTTTCTTTTTGGCTTCTATTGATCCCAGAAGTATAGTTTTGCCAGTTGATTCACTGCGGTGCTGGTGCGCAACTCTACTGGTACGCCTCACCATAGGCGTGCAACTTAGCCAGTTAGTGGCGCCCAGTGTTCACTCCGATCCAGTGGTGCTTGTGGATCCACACCAGCAGCACTGACCGAGGTGGTCGGTGGTGTGTCCCACAACCAGTCGCCAGTGCCATTGCCAACCAGTCAACCCCGCACCAGACGCTTCACTCCGTGCTGCTATTTCTCGCCCCACTAATCGATTCTCTTCGCAAAATCACACTTGGCCTTTCAAGATGACACACTGACAAGGTCTCTCTCTCTCTCTCTCTCTCTCCTTTCAAATTCTCTCGACGTATGGTCCAATTGTTCTCTATTCCTATTGCAATAATCGCCAATCACCGCCATCATGTCACTTGAAGATACACTCAACAGTACCATCGCTACTCTTGTGCAAGAGGTGAGTTACAGCGTTTTAGGAGGAAATGCCAATTTTTAATTATATATTTTTATAATTTTAAATTGCATAATTTTTTAAATAATTTAGAGCGAAAATGGTACACTTGATTGGATTATGTCTAAGGTTGACCAATTTCCCATTAAAATATCATTCTTCTTTGCCTGTGGTAAGTGGTGATTAAGCATCAGTTTTTACAGTGATAATCCTCTTCTTTTGTGCATGATAGCCATGGTTCTTGGTAGCGTTGTGCCTTACGTGCCACAATACTTCACAATCAAGCAAACGCAGAACACGGAGGGGTTTTCACTCTACGTTTGTCTCACACTGCTGGTGGCTAATATCCTGAGGATTATGTTCTGGTTCGTGTTTTTCTATTTTATGCTTAATTTTTCTTTGATGAGGTCATCACAAAAGACACGCTTGGTTTGCTTTAGGATTGGTTTAGCCTAGACTCCGAACTTTCGTCGATGTAGATGGAGTTTAATAGCCAGTGACAGAAACGACGATACTACTGTTACTCATAAGTAAACTCCACCCACATCTACAAACTCTGATATAGTATAGCACTGGCCAATTAGTCTCGTTAGATTTAACTGACAATATGTTTACACTTGCTTGCGTCAAGCGTTCTATCTAATTGATCTATCAGTTGGTCACAGTTAGGTTAGGTTTAGTAGCAGACACCTGCATTACATCTTTGCTTTAACATTATTTTACACTACTTGTTTTGATTCATAAATTTGGTACCAGACTTAGACATTAAGTTGATTGAGTCTGAGCTTGACTGAGTAGAGTTTGCTGGAGAGAGTGCGGGCATTGTGCGGTAGCTTGGAGTTGAGTGAAGTTCACTGTAGCGACCAGAAGCCTTGCGCCAGACATTGAACCAGACGCGACTAGCCCGCGCTTTAGCAAACCAATCAAGGGGCTCAGGTGGCTACATTCACGCCAATAGCTCACTCGTCTCACACCCAATTTCCGGCGAGTCTTGCAATCGCACAATCGATCTGTGTCACTCGACACGAGCAAGAAGTCAACCCACCGCGTCATCAATCTGTCCAACTGGACCAACTTTCTGCTTAGTAAAAGTTTGGCCAGTACTTGAGAAGTCCATTGCTATGTTGGAATTAGTTTACCAAACTTTTAATGAGAATTCTTTGTTAGCCTTACCCTTGGGTATATTTGAAGTGTAATGGCTGTTGGGGGCAATTCTGGTGACCTTGTACATTAATTGGACTCATCATTACTTCCACAGGTTTGGCAAACATTTCGAGACGGCGCTGCTGGTTCAGTCGATTGTCATGATATTTGCCATGTTCATACTCTTGGAACTTTGTGTCCGCGTGCGCAATTCCAACTTGATTATCCAACAGCGAAAGCGCTACTTTGCTGGTAAGTGTTCTCTCAAGTCTTGTGTGTCTGTGTGTACATGTACATTGTCAGCTCTAGGCTTCAATCGGTTTCGGGCCTGAATCAAGTCAGGCTCACCCGGAATCAATTAAATTAACTTGATTAGCTTTATTCTTGGTTCTCTCTCGAAGAAGTCGAAAACAAATGGAACGCGGGAGATACGATAGCAATACGTGACTTGTATTGCCAAGCACAAAAACTGTTTCGGACTAGGCACGAACTTTGAGTCAGCATTACTCGAGGTTAATTTTGTCCGAGGCCATGTTCCGCCCATCTATTTGTGACTTGTTTCAATGTTATCTCCGTCCCTAGTGTGCAATCAAACAAGGTCGATTTGTGAGTGTCAGCGCAATTTCATTTTTTTAGCTAATATTATTGTAATTGTAGAAAAACTTTTTAAGTTAAACCTGTTTTAAAGTCTACTTTGCATGACTCTTGTTTTATTTTTTAAATGAAATTGTTAAACGGAATGCATTTAATTCAACTGGATTCGTTGAGGCATCCACTTGTTTCAGATGAGATATAATGACATTTGAATTTTCTAGAAATCGATTTATACTGTTGATGAGAGATCGAACTCGAAAGTCAACATGTTTGTGTGTTCAGGCAGAGTACGAGTCTATCAGCATTACTTGTTAGTGATCGATATTTTTGTTGGTTCATGCCTCTCTGTGTTGCGATGATTTGATTTGTTCCTTTCATTGGTTTTTTGGCTACGCTCGAGTTAGACTTACACTTATTTAAAGCGGCATCTTGACCTTTTCTCTATCTCTCTCTCTCTTTCACCATGTTGTAGTAGGGATCGATGGTCTGAAGAAAGATACTGTGGGCGAGGAGAGCAAGAAAACAAGCTTAAAGCGTACTCGCTCGCTGGAAGACCAGGTGAAGATCGGGGCCAGTGATGTGAGAGATAGTGGTGTTGGAGGGCACAATGTGATCGATATTAATGGTGACGCGTGCCACCTGTCACGTTCCGCTTCACTCTCCTCGGTGACCAAACCCTCACCCAGCCCGTCACATTCCTCTCTCTCCTCCAACTCCCAGTGTGGCATCCCCTCCAACGGGACAAATCACCCTACCAATGCTCAGTCTTCGCTAGACCACTGTGTTCACTCTACTGTGCCAAAGCCAAGTAATTGATTTTTATTGTTTTTATTATGCACTATAATAATTACTTATAATAACTCTATGGACACAAGTTAGAATAGACAGTTGAGGTATTTTGATGGTGAAACTAACTTTCTTTCCTTTATGCTAATGCTGGTGGTTGTGCAGTGACATCACTTGATACTCATAGTCTCAATACTCATACTATGGTTGACCTTGACGGAAGTGCGCACAAGGATGTGATGCCGGTGGTGGACTCGCCGGCGGACGATGCCATGCCTTACCAACCCACCACTACCTCCCCTCAGGTCGCTTTCACTCGCAGACACTTTGTTGGTACGACACACTCTCTTCTATGTTGCTCTTTTGCTTCTCTTCTTCTTGTGTAGTCTTTTATTTTTGTCTTGTTTCTTATTTCACACACAGACTCGAATGTTGGCTCTTGTGGTAGTTGAGTGTCGTTGGCTTCTAGTCTTCTTATTATTTTGTTTTGTTTTTACCAGTTGTTGTTGGCTTGTTTCGGTTTAAATTGTTTTAAGTGATTATAATTAAATGTTTTGTCTAAATTAATATATTGTTTTTTTGTTGTTTCCAGATTTTGAACTAAGATACTTCTGGGAATGGACTGACTTCATCAGTTATTTGGAATGCATGGGCGTGTTTGCCTTTATCACTGGCCTTTTCCTCTTTTGTTTCATTCACGTGCCTTTCATCGTCGAGGGCTATGGCTTTGTGGCACTAGTCACCGAATCACTTTTGGCTAGTCCTCAAGCATGGCGAAACTTTAAGACAAAATCGACTGATGGAATGAGGTTTGTTTTGTTTGATTATATCTCACAGTTTATTTATCTTATGCTTATTTTAGCAAAATGATGGTGTTCACTTGGTTGATTGGCGATCTCTACAAGACTATCTATTTCGTAGTACGCAATGCGCCCGTTCAGTTTCTCATCTGTGGCTTTACTCAGATTACGTTAGATATCTTCATTTTCTGTCAAGTGGTGTACTACAAGAGAGCGTCCTACCGCAAACTATCCAAATCGTATGTGAATCCATACTCGTTGAAGTTTCAGTAGACCTTTATGACGATTGTGATATGTGTGACTATTCTGTTTGATCTTGTCTGCCGGTGCCGCGTCGACTCTAACTGATTGCCTCTCTTTTGTTTGCATGCGTGTAACACCGATCCTGTTCTTATTCTCTAACTGTTGACACTGACTCTTAGTGTATGACACTAAGCTTGGTCGGTTTTGCTTCCGATCTCGTTCGCTGTCGGTTGTCTCTCGGCACCACAGCGACCTCTTCTCACTCGAGTGGCTCTGGTCGCTTGATGTTCAATGCGAGTGGCACAATATGCTGATTTGCCATCCAACTCGCATCGACCTCGTTTGTCCGGCCCCCTCTAGCCCTAGTGGCTTGCATGATCCACTTGTCTCCCACTAATGATTCTCATTTGTCGTAGATGTGAGTATTCCTTCACATTAGCTCTGCTTTCTTATTATTTCACTCAATCCAATTTGCTAATTTAAATCACTTTATTTTTGGTTTATATGTTTCCGGTTGTGGTTTATGCACCCCATGCGTATGCTCGTTGTCCCTTCTCACCCTTTTGGGCACACTCACTACCCGTAGTAAGCAACAGCAAGGCAAGGCCAGCAAGAGTGCGACAGATGGCACTGGTCACGAAGAGGTTAGGTACTACGATGCCCAACACAGCAAGACCTCGTTGCGAAAGGGCAAACTCGCCACTAAAGACACGGATGGCGAGCATGACGCGGTTGACGAGACGGTCGACGCGATCAAACTCCACAGACTGTAATACACTTGAAATTCAATCAACCCATGTCTAAGTCACTGTTGTCATTTTACCCCCCTCTCAACACTCCTTTTTGACTGTGATTAATTTAATAATCACTATTTTATATACTTTTAAAATACTTTTTTATATTATATTTTGCATTTTACTATTGTTTTTAATTTATAAAAAATTATTAAATGTTATAAAGACTTAAATAGTTGGGTGTGCTAGTTTGTGACCAGTTTATATCTTCTCCTAGGCGCACCTTGCGACACTTGGAGAGTCGAGCTCGGAAGCGTTTCAAGGCAAACATTCGAACCAAGAAGATGATCAACCTTCTGACAACGATGGCAAGCACCTCGAACTGTCCTAGTCTGACGGTTGCCTCGGTGCACCACCCACAACCACTGATAGTGACCGATTCGGTCGACTCCACGATCGTCTCTTCGGTTGAGGAGACAGAGCACAAGTTGAATCGCACTCACTTGAACGGGGAGGGCTTCGACTCCGCGGGCCCTACCACTGCCGATCTGATTGAGTTGTCCCAGGGCTACATCAACCAGGGGATTTCGTTGGATAACATCCAGGCGGAACATGAGATGCGCGAGTACCGCACTACCGACGAAGAAGACGAGCTTGGCGAAGTAGACCGATTGCTCGACTCGGCCGAGACACCCGCACATCTGCCTCAAGCCGACTAAGTACTTGCACATCAAATCATATCTCAAATGTTCTAGCTGTGATACACACTTTCTCACTCATTTTTTCTTCCAACCCGATTGAATTCGAACGGTGCTCCCCACTAGCAATTAGTTCCATGCTTGCAGTATTGTAGTTTTATTTGCATACTTTGTCAAATACTCGATTTTATAGAAAATTTTATTTCTGTGTTATCTAGTCATCAAAGATTTATTTATATATTATTATTTTATTATTATTATAACCCCAGAAAAAAGTCTTAAATACTGTGTTATTCGCTGAATCATCAAACGTGGAATAAATTTTGAAAACATATATAGTTTTAAATCAAAAATCACATTGGCTTGAGTTTGAGTTTGCCTTCAATGAGTTTACACTCTTGGATAGTGGTAAGTTGCGAGTACCAACGTTCCATGCTTTCGTAGAGTGAGTCGAGCTCTTGCTCTACAATTTTCGAAACATGCGTCGATTTGAGAACCTCATCTAGACATTGTGCATCATTGCAGATTTGTTCCATGATGGTGTTAAATCTTTTTTGGTACAGTTTGTCTACTGTGTTGAGTTGCTCGAAAAGAAGAAACACTCGTTGCCAGGTGTAGACGTGCTCCACGAGGTAAAGATCTATTTGACGGAGCCACTCTCGGGCTTCTATCAAAGTCTGTTCCATCTCTTCATTTTTCGGTGCGGCCATGCGAAAGAGTTGCACTATTTGCCGCAACAGACGTTTGGTGGAGTTCTTCAAGTAATCAACATTTAAATTTTTCATATTTTCTAACCCGAAAAAATCATAAACAATATTACATTTGAAAAAATATCAAATATCTAGATTTACTCAACGATTCGGATTTTCGAATAAACTGGTTTCTGGTATAGGGTTTGAAGTTATAGTTTTTTAAAACCGAAACGCATACTTAAATCTAAACTTGATTGGGTAACTTTCTCCTTTCAAGTAAACATTAGTGCCTTTCTGGATTCTTACCTCGAAACTCGGAAGCTTGCGCGCTTTGGCTTGTTTCTCTAGGTGAAAGTTGTGCATTGCCATATAAGCAATACACACCGAACTCTCACTCAGCACTTGCCACACCACCAGGTAGGCCAACACCGGAATCACCATCACCACCAAATAATTAATGTCTAATACAAGTAGCAGCATCTCACTTTGTCATCAATCAATCAATTGAATTTCCAAAATATTAAAAAAAAGTAATATTCCACTTTTGATTTTTGATGAGTCATGTGCACAATGAAGGAAGAAAACTGTTTATGAACATATGAGGCCAAGCATTTCGAACTTTACTTTGGTTGATTAATAATAATGAAAAAATGAAATAATAATAATAAAAAGAGAAATGGAAAAGTTGGCGCCTTGTTCTAGTCACAACCACTAAGGAGGACTCCCGGCTGCGAGTGGGCGTTACTCTACATCAACCAGCTGTGTTGGCCTGTTAATCACATACAATGAGTTGCCATGCAGTTGACTTGTATTTAGGTGATCCCTCTGATTCCATCTCATCTTTAGACGTCATCTCTTAGGAGTGACCTAAGCTATTTAGAGAGTGGAGTCGTCAAGTGGAACCTGTCCTCTTGCTCTGATGCATAGAGTCACATACACTTGTTGTTGATTGGCTAACGTTTTTTTTCGTCTAATCGTTGCTATCTGACTTGTCAAATCTCTCTATTCTTATCAACGTACTTAAGTGTTTTTTACTGCTGTCATCTCTTATAAATCGATGCTTGGCAACTCACTGAAACCACACTCATTTCTCATCTCTTTCTCTATTTAACTTCTCGATTTTATTTCATTGATTTCGCACAACTTGCAACAAGATGGCAGACTCAAACCTTACTAAAATTTTTGAGTATGTTATAATGTCTAGTTTGGTATAATGCACTTTGATTGACTTGTTTTGTTACTAGTCACATTGGATCAAACGCGGAGGCTTACATCAAGCGTTTGTCTGAAGCGGTTGCCATCAAGAGTGTTTCCGGTTCATTCGAGCACCGAGATGAAACCACCCAGATGGTCAAATGGATGGAAAAGGTTTGATTTGTAGTGCTTTCATTACACAGTTCTCATCTCAAGTTTTGTTATTGTAGCTGCTCAACAATGTGGGCGTTAAAACTGAACTAGTGGATGTGGGCAAGCAGACCTTTCCCGATGGCCGAGAAGCTCCATTGCCGCCCGTGCTTCTTGGACAGCTTGGCAGTGATCCAGCGAAGAAGACGGTTTGTCTTTACGGCCACCTCGACGTGCAACCCGCTGCCAAGGAGGATGGCTGGGACACCGAGCCCTTCGTACTCACTGAGAAGGATGGCAAACTGTTCGGACGCGGTGCTACCGACGACAAAGGACCTGTTCTCGGCTGGCTACATGCCATCGAGGCTTTCCAGGCCACCAAAGTGGACCTTCCTGTCAACATTAAGGTTTGTATATCGAAGTTAAAATTATTTTAGATTTATTTTATTATTTCTGTTTTATTATTAGTTTGTGTTTGAAGGAATGGAAGAGTCTGGTTCAGAAGGTCTGGATGACGTTGTGATGGGTCATAAGGATACCTTCTTGAAGGATGTGGACTACGTGTGCATCAGCGACAACTATTGGCTTGGTAACAACAAGCCGTGTCTTACCTACGGCCTACGTGGACTGTCCTACTTCTTCATCGAGGTAGAATGTGCCGCCAAGGACTTGCACTCTGGAGTCTACGGTGGCTCAGTGCACGAAGCAATGACGGATTTGGTGAAGCTCATGTCTAAATTAGTGGACAATCGCGGCAAGATTCTCATTCCTGGAATCATGGATGACGTGGAACCAATGACCAATGAAGAAGAGAAGATCTACCACGCCATTGATTTTTGCTGCAACACATACCGAAGTGATGTAGGCACTGAGAGACTGATCCACGAGGACAAAGTGAACGCGTTGACTCACCGTTGGCGCTTCCCATCTCTCTCATTGCATGGCATTGAGGGTGCCTTCGCTGGTGCAGGCTCCAAGACGGTTATTCCCAAGAAGGTGGTAGGCAAGTTTTCTATTCGACTCGTTCCCAATCAAGAGCCTAGTAAGGTGGAGAAATTGGTCACTGACTACCTCACCGCTGAATTTGAGAAGCTTAACAGTCCAAACAAATTCAAGGTAGTGATGGTTAGTGGTGGAAAACCATGGGTGGCAAATCCCAACAATCCCAACTTTACTGCTGGCAAGTTGGCCATGAAACATGGTTAGTTTGCATTAGATATTTTCAATTGGCTTCTTGTCTCTAATATTGATGGTTTCTAGTCTATGGAGTAGAGCCTGATTTAACCCGAGAAGGTGGCTCGATTCCGGTCACTTTGACATTCCAGGAGGCGACGGGCAAAAATGTAATGCTCTTGCCGATGGGCGCGTCTGACGATGGTGCTCACTCGCAGAACGAGAAGATCGATAAGCGCAACTACATCGAAGGTACCAAAGTGCTTGCTGCATATCTCTATGAAGTAGCTCGTGTTTAAAGTGGCATAACAAGCTTCAAGTTCTTTGTGTTTAATTAATGTTTGCAGTTTGCAATAAAATGTTTATCAATGGAAAAATTCGGTAAGCACTTGCTTCCACAAGCGAGTCTTGTTAGCAAGACGTTGATAGTAGCGAGCTTGATGTGGCTCGATGGACATGAACACATTGTAGGCAAGAAGGATAAGGCAAAAAAGAATAAACAACTTGAAGACAATGTACATGGTGAATACGTTGACCAATCTAGGACAGTACAACACTGGAAATGTATATTTGCTTCAAGGTTAGTCGGGTTTAAGTAGGCAAACGGGAAGCACATCACACCAAGTGCCTATTCATTCCAGGCAGATTGCGCGTGTCATCACTACTGGTACTGCATGCCACCATCGAAGACCTCACTCTCCGATACTGTCCTATACCCTTCGACCTGATGACTTTGACATATTCATTTATGACCTCATTCATATTGCTTGTTGCAAAATAAGCAAAATAGACATTTTTAGTGTTTCTATAATCATAATATATATAATTTTAAATACCTTGTTTAGTGATTATTTTGGGGTTAACTTTACTTTAGAGGGCACCGATATAATTAGGCGATACTCATAGTTTTATATATAAAATTTTTAAGTCGCTTTAGTTTAGAGCCTCTAAAAAGTTTGAATTTGATATCCAGAAGTAAGTGCTCATTTAGCAAGAAATATATAATTTTTTCTAGTGTATTCTAATATAATTTTAGCCAATTAACGCATTTGTTCACAAGTGAATCACAACTAAGACAAATTCTAGAACTTAGTATATTATCCTAATATTTAAAAATATATCAAGAATAGTACGTTAGAAAATTATAGAATAGTAACCAAGATTCAGCTGATTCTAGAATTGAACAAATTTACAACTTGTTTTGAATTCTTTCGGATGTTCAAACATCTTTACCATTCGACAGACACTTTTTTGTGTGTAAATGGGCTGCATTTCCCTCTTGTGACATGTTCTAAACTATTTTCTGGCGTCACATATGTACAGTCTGCCCTCAAACTCATGAAAAGTCAATGTTCATTGTCGTTAATGTACAGTGAAAGTTCTAAATTCGAAAACCAAAGCAAGCACAAAGGCAGGACCACTTGCTGTTTCACTACAGTATATATATGTATATACAGTGACTGTTACAAGCATTGTTGTTAAGTCTCGTGAGTTTGAGGATTTACTGTATTTATTTTCAGGACTCCGAGTAAAAATTTTTCATTCCTAACTTCCATAGACTACTCAACGCTTAGCGGTAAACTAGAGCTCTGATTAACTTTCACTTTGCTTTAGAATAATGTTTACTCGTACCCGTATCGCAAACAATAAATTTTAATTAAAATTAAAATTATTAAATAAAATAAATGTCATTAAATACAGTATATGCATGCCATAAAATAACGCTCTATGTGTACGGAGACAACTACTAGCGCCATCTAATGTTGGCATATGATAATCATAGTGTGTGTGCTCCAAAACACGTGGAGTTGAGCCGATTCTCACGTGCGACGCGCTTCTTTACTTTGTTACCTTGTTTGTTCCTTCGCCTAAAATGGGAAGAAAAGGAAACTTTGAGACAAAAGTGAAGAAAGGTCCTGGTCGTAAGGCGCGAAAGCAAGCTGAACCCAATCTAGATCTTTTCTTGTCTAAAATCCAAAGGAAAACAGGAAAAAACGACCAAAGTTTTTCGTCAAATTCACTGAAAAGGTTTGTTTGTATTTTTGGGTTTTGGTATAATCATGTAGTATTAAACCTTAATTTTACTTACAGAAAAGGATCTGATGATTCTGCAAAGAAACGTGTCAAGTTTGCCAAGAAACTTGTGAAAGAGCACACCTTTGAAAAAGACTCAGATGAAAATAGCTTTTATTCGGAAGAAGACAGCTTTAACAGTTTGTTTGATGATGACGACGATGAAAACATTCATTTAGATGAAGATGAATTTAATCTAGACGAAGAAGGGGATGAATTTGAGCAATTGAGCGAGGATTTTGATGGTAACGACGAAGAAGATGAGGTAGAGGAGCAAGATACCGTTGTCAATCAAAAGCGTAAGGTTTTGAAAAAGGTTGCAAATGGAAACGATAACGAGGAGAATGAAACCGAAAGTGTTCTAAGTGATGATGAAAACCAAAATGACGATGTAGAAGAGGAAGAAGAAGATGATGATGGTGATGACGAAATGGACAAAGATATGAAGGTTTCCGACTCTGTTGAGATTGGCATCGACGAAAGTTTACCCCCTGACATTTCGCTGATCAAGCAACGCATTTCCGATATTTTCTTTGTTTTGGGAGACTTCAAGAATCGGCGCCAAGAGGACAAGACACGTGCTGATTACTTGCGCGTATTGAAGGATGACCTCTGCAACTACTATAACTACAACAAATTCTTGATGACTAAGCTTATGTATCTCTTTCCATTGGACGAGTTGAAGGAATTTTTGGAAGCAAGTGAGGCGCAAAGACCGTTGGTGATTCGTGTGAATACGCTCAAGACACGACGTCGAGAATTGGCCCAAGCACTGATCAATCGAGGCGTCAATGTAGATCCAATCGGTGAGTGGTCCAAAGTTGGTCTGATTGTGTATGACTCTCAAGTACCGATTGGTGCTACGCCCGAGTACTTGGCTGGTCATTATATGCTTCAGGGTGCTGCTTCACTTGTTCCGGTGATGGCACTGTCGCCCAAGGAGAATGAAAAGATACTGGACATGTGTGCGGCACCAGGTGGAAAGACTACACACATCGCCTCTATCATGCGTAACACAGGTGTTCTCTTTGCCAACGACGCCAACAAGGATCGGTGTAAGGCTCTCACCGCCAACCTCTACCGACTCGGTGTGGTCAACACTATTGTTAGCAACGTTGATGGACGCAAATTTCCCAAGATTATGAAAGGCTTTGATCGCATACTTCTCGATGCTCCGTGCTCGGGCACTGGTGTCATTTGCAAAGATCCTGGGGTGAAAACAACCAAGGTTTGTGCTCACTGGTTAGCTTAATCTAATCTACAATAACGATTTTTGGTGCATTTTTTACAGAATAATGCGGACATTCTGAAGTGCGCTTACGTGCAGAAACAACTAATCTTGGCTGCCATTGACTGCCTTGATGCCAATTCACCTACTGGTGGATACTTGGTTTATTCAACTTGCTCCGTACTGGTTAGTATTTTACACGATTTCTGAAAACTTTTCAGTAAATATAATTTATTTAATGGTTTCAGATTGAGGAGAACGAGTGGGTCATTGACTATGCGCTTAAGAAACGAAATGTTAAACTTGTACCCGTAAACATTGACTTTGGTCGTGAAGGCTTTACACAGTAAGTTTTTCACCATTTGGCGAAATTTTTCGTATTATTCATATATTAACATATTTTTTAGCTACCGAGAATTACGATTTCATCCAACAATGAAATATGCCAGGCGAATGTATCCCCACACTAATAATACGGATGGTTTCTTTGTGGCTAAACTTAAGAAGTTTTCCAATGTCATTCCAGGAGAAGAAAGTGTCAAACAAAATGGTAAGTAAACATGGCGACCAGTGCCTATTATTTGAAAGAACAAATGAAATAAACCTTTTAATGAAGTATGTGAGAGTAATATGGATAATATGAAAGTGGGATAAAACACGAGTAATAAAAAAGGATAAGAGAAATAAATAAAAGCTGGACGTGCAACCTGCTAACGCTAAGGGTTGACAGACGGTGTTTTTTGGGGAAAGGTTGGCTTAAATAGCCCTAGAGAGAGAGAGAGAGCTTTCATAGATGATGTTTACTACATATTGCAAAGTGATGGCAGCACTAGTGATGACTTTTAGCAGCCTATCATTCTTTTGAGCTAAACCGCGCTTTCAGTGTGGGGTTCAATTCAATGGTACTTTAATACTCGGAATATTTGTAGATTTTAATTCAATTATTTCTTCATCGGTTTCAATGTACCTTGCGACCACCAAGGTGAAAATCAGACATTGTGTTAAACTGTTTAGAGGTTTTTATGATTTGATGTAATTCGGGTTTTTCGAATTAATTATTGGCCAGTTTTGTGTAGAGATAACTGCACAGCTTAGTCCGGTTTGTGATTGCATATTGGTTGCTTTGGTCACATGTTCGCTTCTTTTGGTTTAACTTTTTGATTTAACTTGTAACTACTGTGCATGGTTGGCTAGGCTCAAAGAACTTGAATACGGTTAGAGGTAGGGGACACCTGGTGCCAACCGATAACGAGTGCGGATGTCTGTCGCTTGCGGTGGCACTTGATCGATGTGAACTGTGTGGTGGACAGTCCAGATGTGAGCATGTTTACGCTTTGCACGAATTGTAGCCGGTAATTAAATCGACTTATCGCATGCTCTCGATCGATGCCCAGAGGAGACGTGGCATTCTTGTGAGTCATTGCTGCCGTCTGCATCGCTGAGCCGAGTGACATTCGAGAAAGCCAGTGTCTTGTGTCACTGCTTGGGTAGAATCGATGACCCGAAATTTATGTGCTGTCTCCTCACTTATACCTGACTGCACTAATCGGAGGGATTGAGTGCACTCGCCATGATGGATTTGTTCGATTCTACGAGTTGAGTTGTCATTAATTGCTCCTCTCTGGCCATTCTAAATCTCGGATAAATATTTTTATTTTGCAAACTTGAGAGTGACCTTTGGCTGTCGTCACTGTGAGGTAATTTATGTAGAGTCTGGAGTAAAGTGACATTCTGTCAATCTGTCACCACCTGTGCTCATTAATCATGGTTAGCGTTGCGCGCTTGATCACTGCTAATCCTTATCGATGGAAATCGAATACTTCTCGATGTCACCATTGGCTTGGTGCATGTCTCACGCGACTCGGCACTCGCCACCACTCCACTTGACACCTTTGTCAAAGTGGACTATCACTTCTTATCGCATGTCTTGTCTCAACCCTCGCCTTCCTAGCGCAAACTAATCAAGTCTATTTTAAATTTTTTTTTGTTTGCTTTGCCAAGCATGTCATGCCATGTTACATCGCTCGTTGTTTTATCTATCGTTTATCGGTTTCTTGGAGCTCAGGTAATCAATCTTTTCGCTCATTTTATGCCTATTAACTTTCGTTGAAATATTAATCAATGTGCTTTCCGAACTTTTCTCTGCCTTTGCGATTAATAACAAGCGTTCGAGCAAAATGGCTCAATGTTGCGGTGGTCAGACGTGAATCTGTTTCGATTGTACGAGTTAAAATTTTCATATATCCTATAGATGGCTCGTTAGCGAGTGAGCCACTGACAGCACTAATTTATATCATTCACTGAGGATAATTTCTGCAATGGCGGTGAGTGGCAAAAGTGAGAGATGCCGTCGTTTGACTCTCTTTGGTCTTGATTAATGGACTGTTGGATCGACCACATGGCTAGTACGTCGTCGCCATAAGTCAATTCGGCAACTTGCCCACCAGACGCTTACCGTGACCTGATCTCCTTTTTGATCGGCCGCCATTGAACTTGATTTATCACTTGGACTAGCCGGTGAGCCTCACTCTGGTGAGTTATGACTGATTTTACTCGGCGTTCCAGCATTGGACCACTTTCACTGCATTTCTTTGGGGACATCTTTTTTAGAATAGGTTTCTTTAAGTATTTTTATGTGGGGAAATATTGTTTAATTAGAAAATTCATTATTTATTATTATAGTTTTGATCAACTCAATGCCAAGTTTGATTGATGGCTTCAGACTGTTGGGTAGACTTGGCCAAGCTTTGGTGGTTGGGTAGCCACACGTGTGTGCTTCACATTTGGCTAAATTAAACGAGACTTAGCCATCAAATGGTGCCTCGTTTCTCTATGATTTATACTAGTGAAATCTAAGATAACCTGTCTTGCCAACTTTCAAGTTGTAACGTGATTTTTTTCTCGAGTTAGATACCTTCTTTATGAGCGATGAGTTGTCTATTTAATACGAAATTATATTTAAAAATTAGCAACAATTGCATTAGACTGGCCAATGACAGTGTGATTAATCAAATAGTTGCAAATTGAAATTAGCGAGGCGTGCGTGAGGATACCCTCCCGCTGCCCTCTTGCCTTGTGCTAGTGAAAGTTTTGCAGTCCATCAGTGCTTTGCGTGGTGATGAATGGGTCCAATAGAGTTAATCATTCTCCTCCATCAACACATTGGCGATAAGCAGAAGAAATGGATAGAAAGTCTGCTTTGGTGGTGCTTTGTTTGCATTCGGTGGCTTCATGCTCACTCGTTTCGCAATCAATTGATTTGTTCCAAGGTGGGGAGCTGTGGAACTGCAAGGTGAATGCTCGACTGTGCACGCTGTCTGTTTGTCGATCTAGCACGAGGTATGAACTCACCTGTCCGCTTGTGGTGGTGGGCAACGAGGTGCAGATTGATTAGCTGTGAAAGGTGTGAATTAATTGTTGCCTCATTTGCATGTGCGTGCAACGCGTGCTCGAGTTGACCATCGCTATTTAGGTGTGCTGATAACTTACATAATAATTATGCTATCCTGCCTAATTTGTCAGTTGATTTGGTATAACCGCAAACTACTGCTTAATTCCACTAATTCTAAATTTAATCTCGTTACTATTTTATGTTTCAGGTGATGCTGAAAATGAAGTAGACATTTCAAACGAAGAGTTGCAGGACAACTCTACCCAAGTAAATGGGACTTTGCCTTCAAGGAAGAAGGGCAAGAAGAAGAAAAGGAAGATGCCAAGTGGTGGTGGCAGTGACAAATCGAATAGTGTGGATGTGCTTCCTGCTGAGACCCAAATGCCGAGTACTTTGAAAGAGCTGCGTAATGAGAAGCGTAAGATGAAAATGCACAAGACTGAGAAGAAGAAGCAGTTTGCCAAGATTAAGATGCGCGAGAAACGGCGAAAGATGCGAGCAGTGCAGAAGAACGTGGAGAGCAGTAACTGAGCATCGATTGTGATTGTGAGCTGTTGCTGTTCTATGTTTTTAATTAGCTTTTATTGTGTTTTCTTCATGACATCTGTATATGGTTTCACATCAATCAGTCAGGTGAATACGCGGCACAGGTTATGTGTGATTAGCACCGCTCCGATAACCTTCTACTAGAGATCGTCTTTTTTTACTAACACACATCAAGCATATAATAAAATTTAATCTTTCTGTTTACGCAGACTTGGTTGTCCATTGTGATCGGACACATTTTGGTGTGATTGCTTCCGATCCTTCGAGTGGCTGTTTTATTTATAAATCTTGCACCACTGCAAATTGCACTGGTCGAGCATCCCGATTGTTCCGAATCGAACTGATGACCCTTTTGGGCAAGCCATTGTCCGTTTGCTAATTATTTAGCGATTTTGATCCTCAAAGCCAGTGATTGGTTGTGACCGGTGGAGTGGTGGATGTGCTCGAATGACTCGTCAGGGTAGTAGGAATGGATTGCTTTGTGGTAGGAAAGTCCAATCTCTGAGAGGCATGGTGGTGGGCAGCTGCATTGGAGCGGCCAGTCAGATAACTCCCCTGGTACCGAATTAACGCCGACTGTGACTGGCCCTAATTGCCACACTCGTCTTACTGAAGATCTGGCTTAACAAGACTCCAAGCTGCTGGCAGCCTACACAAGACAAACAGTAGCACTATTGCAATTCGCCTGGTGAATTATTCATCCGACTCGGCTCAGCTCAGCACTGGGATGCCACTGAAGCAGAGGAACAAAGCCGTGAGAATTGCAAGCTGGCTCTGATTGGGAATCGCAACCAATTGAACGAGCGCGCCAAATTCCTTTCCCGCTCACGAGCTGATTCCTAGCTTGACACCCGAAGTCTGCGTTTGCAAGGCCTCTCGGGAAATAAACGCTTCACTAGGAATGAAATTATATTTTTAAATTTTAGACTGCTTGGAAATTGATATTGTGCCGATTCAATGAGATGAAATGGACCAAGTAGGCTAAGGTGCGTTAGAGTGAGTTCAAGTGGGTTTGTTAACCACCAGTGCGAAGTGCGATTCACGCCAAAAGGTGAAAGCAAAGTAAATCATAGCCAAGTAGATGTGAAAGAACACGGTGTGCACACTTAGAAAGAAGATGTTTAAGATAGTAAGAGTAATGGCACTGCCCTTGAAGCCCGTATGGTAGGCTATTCGGCAGTGGAAAGCGGTGAGATGTGCCACGTAGAAGAGGAAGAAGAAGAGTGGTGTAAACCATGCATACACTGGCCCTGCCTCGCTCTCGTAGAAGAAAACTTCAAATTTGCCTGGACGCTTAGTAATATTGAGCCCGCTGTAAGGATGCTTACACGCCCGACACACGTCGGTTCCACTTGTTTCAATCCATATTTTGATGCAACCAAAGTGCACATAGCCGTTGGTGCCACGACACGCGCAAGGACTGATCAGGTTAGCTGGCGAGTCATCCTGACGACAAATGTTGCAAATTGGTCTCTCTTCACCCTCAGACTTGTTTGCTTCGCCCTGGGCCATGGTTTCGTTGATAAGTCATGTAGCTGGCACCGCCCGCTTTACTTAGCTTTACACAGGAGGTATTGTTGCAACCCAGTCGATCAACTCACTACACCACTGTCGAATCATGTCGCTCCACTATTTAGCAACTAATGGCAAGCTTACATCTGAGTAATTTCTCTCTGTTAGCTTTAAAATAATTATCGTTTCTAATGTCCTTTTCATTTGCGAGACACATGTTTGGATTTTTGTGTGTATCTAATCATAGCTTAGAAACATTTGGGCTCATCATAATCATATATCCCCATTTTAAATTGATTTCATTAGTAGTTTACGATAAAACTGTACTAAACTAGAATTGATTTTGATCTATACTTAATTGTAGTAATAATATCACCGAAAGATTATGATTGGAAGTAATGATTGTTGGCACGAAAAGGGTCTCGCTAACTAAGGGAACAGTTACAGACAAGGCTGTGACAGTGTGAGCAAAGGCGTGCGACTTGGAAGCAATATTCACATCATTCTGACAGGACTCCAAGCAGCTACAAGAACTAAACTCGTTATTTCTCCCAATGGCTACAAAGAGATTTATCTGGCAAACCGTGTGTGTCGCGGCGGGAATTCAAATGAGCCGCTTCTCACTCGGTAGTCCTCCAAGTGGCTGCTTCGCTGGACTTATTTATGGGTCTACTGGCTCTAACGATTGCGCTTTACGACTCAATTCAACTTGCTATCTGATCTCTGACAGTTTTACTGTTCAGTTCACTGGCTCAAGGAACCAGAGGGTTTGCAATATTACATTAATGCTTTAATTTATCCAGCACTTGATTGTCATCGGTGCTTGAGATCATTTTCTCGCTCTTGCGCACACACAAACATGCATATCATCTTGTTGGTTTTGTCTCGAGCTTGGAGCAAATTATTACATAATAATAAGGCTAGTTCCAGTGAGAATCAACTTGTCGACAGCGGTAAGCAACACAATCAGCTTGTCTGACTGAGTAATTTGAAAGAAAACTAAGCAAGCATAAGTCAGCTCTTGTCTTGCTTGTCGCTTAAGGAGACTTATTGATTAATTTGCTAATTAACTGGGCAAGATGAAGAACTTGGTTTGCTAGTTTGACCAATCAAAGCTTACATCGATAACATTAGCAGAGGTAGATGACCAGGAAAAGAAGTCTAGCTAGTGCCAAGAAGCTGAACTCTTCGAAGCTCAAATTGAGATTTAATTTGAATGTTTTCACCGGAACACTATATCAGTGATGATAGCCAATTGGTGCCATCAAATGGTTACATTGTGCTTGGAAGCCATCTCATGCCGTGCATTGTCATGGTGATTAGTGGAGCTTTACTACAGGTGTGCCTTCACCGCACTATTATAGGGACTGGACGCCTCCTGAGCGAGCTTGCGCAACACTGTGGTGACACTGGTCCAAAGAGAACTGCCAGCAGGGATCCTTCAGATGCAGATCATCGACTCGTAAAAATCATCACAGTGACAGGATGCTTCGGTGCTCACACGATGACCGCTGATGATAGAGAGCGAGATAAGCCCGTTTCGCATGCAATCTGCGCGGTGATGGTGTGCCACTCGATTGTCTCTCTCCACAGTCAGTGTTGACGCGAGCACACTCGTTTGGTTTTATGACGCCAGTTTTGTAGATGCTGCCAGCCCATAAAGTTGGCTAATTGCAATTTGTGCCTTGCGTTCAATTGTGATGCAAATCCAACTTGTTGACTGCCACAGGGCACCCACAAGCCACATGAAAATGTAACCGTCACCAAACCGGCTGTTATCTTTGCTCGTCTCCCATTGGCTCACTTCGATTTGATCCTGCGATGTTAGACTCACTGTCTCTACTGATCTGGCTATCGTCGACTCCTCCTATTGTTGGTCATATAGATTGACTGGAGAGACATCGGCAAAACAATACCAAAACACTCTGCTACCCAACACTTCACCACTGCCACTGGCCATTTATGCTAATGTTTCCCTCGACCATTGGTGCCTGACCCGGTACCAAATCCAAGCAAACCTACTAAAGAATTATTGCTATTCATTTGAAACTTTTGTTTACCTAAAAGCTTGATTTTACTGAAAATCATTGTGTTAGTTCTTTCAGCTGTCATCTTTCACATAAATGGGTTATGTTTATAATAATAATAGTAATAATATGCACAAGCTGTGCTGGCTTATGTAACCTTTTGGATCAGAGTATCTAGCTTATTCAAAATATACTGGATCCATGCATTCACCATATCTATGTACATTCTCTATAATCTAGTTTAGTGTGAGAAAAAACTAGATTTGGTTTTATCTAAATTGTCAACTTAAAGAGATGCGTCAACAGGTCACACGGTTGCTTAGCAAACTAGCCATTAGTTACTAATCACTAACTCAAACATGCTCATTGGCTAACTCTCTTTAAAATTGAGACAAGCCTGGTAGTTTTTAAACCAAAGTTTAAACTCGAATATATACAGTAGCGCCCCAGGAGCACGCATATAAAATAGAAAGGGAAATCTATTGTGCGCATGCGTTGCTCTTTGTGTT
>WURS02464826.1:0-13370 GCA_011762765.2 Rhinocypha anisoptera | reverse complement strand
GCCCTGGGCGGGATTCGAACCCGCGACCTTTGGGTTAGCCGGCGAGCACGCTACCCACCAGGCTAACCCGGTCGGCTGGGGGAAACTCCTATAGTGGAGATTCATGCTATATGTAAATTTTATCTTTCATGTACTACTCTAACATAAAAAAAACATGAAATGTAAGAAAGTGCTACCATTGATTTAGCACAAAAGTTTGCAACTTAACAAACAAAATTCACAACGTTAAAAATAAATTCAAAGTTCTGAGAAAGATAATATTGTAAATGATAAGTCGATCTGTTGGAGCAGATATTCAGAAGTAATGTAGTGGAAACTAGACATGATGAACTTGAAAAATACCATTCCTGTAAGGAAAGCTTGTCATGGAAAACGGGCTTTTCAACTTGCCTCATGCTATTTAACTCTTTATTTGCCCCTCTTATTTTGCATCCTTATGATTACTCTTCTTTCTGTTATATGATGTTGATTAAGGTGAAACTGGTCCATAGAGAAATCCAGATGTAAAATGGCCATAATAGGTAGATGATCAGATACTATGGTTAATATGTTAATAGGAGGCATTTTTCAGCTTTATATCCTTATGCCTATTATAGTATTGCTTTTATTGAACCTGGAGCTTCATAGGGTGCTAGTTGATCAATCAGCAACAATTTAACCAGAAAGGTACAGTGGGATAGAAAAGTATCCCAACTAAGTTTTGGATAGGAAATATTTTCCGGCGTGACTTCGTGGAACTGCTTCATGATTAAATGAGACAAACTTTGAAATTCCACATTAAAAAAAAAATTTATGTGGAATTTCTAAGTTTTGGATGCTACTTTCGCACCTGCAGGAGAATTTAAAGTTTAATCTGTTTCCCAATGATTCTCTAGACTGTGACAAGGTAAATTCAAATAGGAAGTCGGTGGATTCATTGTAACAGCCTGAGTGGGAAGTCGGTCGATTTTACTCTGTGAGCTCTCTTTGTGCTGGCCATGGGTACAAAACAAGCCTCACTCCTGAGATCATACTAAAGAATATTTACACAATGGTGAGTTACAAATAATTCTGAATATATTTAATTTTTCTAACTACTACCATTTCCCCGAGAACATAGAGTAGCCAATTGATGCTATTAAGATTTCGTTGCAGATATTTTTTCATAGTGATTCAAGAAAAATATCATGATTAAACTTCATATTTAATGTTTATAGATATAATATAATAAGTTGTCACGGTTTTGTTCAAATAAGTATTTAATAGATACATTGTGGATTGCACAATACCATCAAAATATGCTGCAAAATTTTAAAATGGTTTCTTTTGTCCAATAATTATTAGGAAAGATTTAAATTTAAGGTTCATGTAGATTCGATGACTTAAACCAGAGGAGGATATGAGAATCCTCTTTGGAGTAATCAGGACTTATTCAAAATATTCACCGGGATGTTCTCCCTTTTACTCCCAAGGCCAATACAAAGAGCCCTCTTGAGCGAAAGGAACAGACTTCTGACTCTGGCTTGAACAATGCATTCTCTGCCTTCCTTTTGGAATTTCCCTTGTCGCAGAGTAGACCAGTGCATCATATGGAAACAGATAAAAGGTTAAATTCTCCTGTGGGCATGAAAGTGGTGCAGCTTTGTTGGGATACTTTCTTCTACTCAATTATTACCCCTACCACAGTACATTATAACATATAATCACCCATGTTTGAAGGAATTGGTGAAAAATACACACTGATATTAATTACCATTACCGCCTTAAGATTTTTGTGGAGGAAATTGGATGGGAAGTGAGTCTTAAAGGTTAATTATCCACTCCTTCTGGTGAAAGGTTATAAGGCATCTTTAATATGTCTAATATATACAAGGTCACTTTAATGGGCAGTACAAGCTGAAACCACAGGTCTTTAATTGCAATTTACTTAAATTTATCAAAAAGAATTCTTCACTCACGTTCCCTTTGCATATTTTTCTCAACTAGTTGTAACTTTATCTAAAAGCCAGAGTTTTTTAGATTTTAGTTCTAGGTTTTTTCCTCTTGTATTTACCAAGATTCATTTTTTACTATTTCATAGATTTACAATTACTCATTAAAATCGTCCTTATATATTTATACATTATTTGATCACTATGAAAGAATCCACATTAATTTAGAATGATGACATAAGTGTATGGTTAAAGATTAACTATGGACTTCTTACTATAAAGAACTGTTATTTTGAATTTAAGTGTAAGGAAATAAATTTTGAAAATAGTTGTTTCTACCATTATAAAATTTGCTGTTATATAAAATAATGGTTTATAAATTTGTTTTTAAAGCTATGTGATGAGAGGCATGTAGATAAATAACTTTTTTATTCTCTTTCATGACCAGCGTCAATGGAACTAGTGGCCATTTGACTAAAATTTTTATTGCTGTGAATAAATGAAGTACTTTTGTTGTTAAAGTTACTCAAGTAGTAAGAACCTTTCCCTCTACTTCCTTTCTTCATTTCTTGCAGGATTCTAATGCCTACCAAAATGGGGCAGGTGTTTGAAGCTCAGTGTCAGGGCTTGTACCTTTTTCATTATTACTCATTTTATATACACAAGTTAAATTTTGAAATAATCTGGCATTGATGTTGGATGAGGAGAGGCTACCTTTTCAAGCCTCTAGTGTTTGTGATTACGCTGCAGTGAAAGTGTTAAGGTGCCATTATTTTAAAAAATCCAGTAATATGAAATGTAAACACCAGATACACCCTCATAACTGACTCTCCATATTAATGATATACATTTTTGTGTCAGTATTCAGATTTGTGTGTTAAAATCATAAAAGTAATATTTTTATTGTCCAAATACCATCCATTAATAATTTTGGAGTAGGAGGCATAATAAATTACAAAATATGAAAGGCATGCAGTAATAATAACGTAATAATAATAATGCTTGACATTCAAAGATTGATATACTGACTAGTAATGACACAATGTTTTTAGTTTCAATCCGAAACATGATGAATTTATATTGTTTTTCAAATGATCTGTTAGAGAATTCTAAATTTTTTTACCCTTATCCATTGAGCTATGGTAGACCAAGTAATGAACTTAGTTGTCATATTCCTGCTGTCCTTGTGATAAATGTAGCCTTTTACTACACACAGCCAAAAAAGATTTTAGGCCACTTTCCTGTAATCTATTTCATCTCTCTCATGTAATAACTGAGGACTTTCCTTGGGTGTAGATTGTTGATTATTAATTTTATTTATCAAGCTTTTAGATTTTAATATATTAAAGTTTTCTCTACTCATGCATGTATGCATGCTTTATACTCTACGTAAACAATTTAGCATTATCTTGTAGTAGACAATCTAGCATCTACATTGTTTGTATGATTTAAATGGGGGAGTTTCATGAGTTTCATTTAATGCTTGTGCTTTATTGAATATTCCTTCTGACATTTAGGTTTAGTCTTAATGTACTGAATTGTTGGGACATTTACAATGAATATCTAAAGGATATTTGTTGTCTTGTACATGGTAAATAATTTTTTCAGTGTGAGCCAACTTTATTATAATTTTAAATCAAAAACAAAATCATGGTATGCTTTTAAAATAGTAGTAATTGCCAATGTGTAATGGTTCAGGTGCTTTTCCTGGTGGCTTGCTTGCTTTTATAGAGTTTGCTATAAGTGTATAGGGATATTGTACTACCTCTTACACCACATACAACCTCATATATACCCTCGCTCTTTTAACCTTCTACTGCTTTAAATCATGAATCAAGTACAGTAGAACTTTTACAATTAATTTTTCCTTGACTTATATCCACTCCTAGGGTAGAGGATGAAAAATATTTCACATTCCATGATTTATTTATTATCATTTTTCAAATCCACATACCCTTGCTTACTTTTATCAGTCGATGAACTTACCCTGTAGATTTTGGTATGGGTAGGACATCCGTGAACTTACCACACTAGAAATTATTTAAACTATAATGGATACAAGGCCTGGTATGATCTTGAGCATTTCATCTCTTTGGGCGTCTTGATGCCCCTCTAATTTATCTTGTTAATATCTGTCAACATTTATAATGGTCACTATAATGTACAAAGAACTTCCAATAATTTTCAACCTTATCTCTACAATAGCTTGCTTATCACATAACTAGAGGTTGTGGTAGCCCAGTGGGTAGAATGCTTGGCTACTGACCGGGGGACCTGGGTTTGAGACCAGGTGACAACTCCGGACACCTCCAGCTAAACCCACGCTGAGTAATTTTTCGGGTACCACATCTTTGTGGGAAAACCACAGGTGGCACAGGGAAAGGAACTGGCCCCTCTACCCTGATGTGTGTGAATTTCCACATACCGTGGGCTACTAGGTGAGCTCTTAACACACCAACCTTCGGGTTGCATACTGTGGTGGAATACATAACTGAGTTAAAGTATTTATGCTTCAAATTACACTATTATGTTTCCAGTTTTTTATGAGAAGCTGTTTTTTCTTTGAAATTTTATTAGCATATTCCTAGGAAATAGTTATTGCCTGTAATTGTTTTAAAATGAAGTTTCGAAAGAGTTGAATGAGTAGTTTTGAATATTAATGTATATTTTAACTAAATTTTTGGGAATGACATAGAAACTATGAATCCATTATGTTTAAATAATCTTATGTGAAAGCTCCCAAAGAGGGGTCTCACATGAAGAAATATCTTCTAAATAAAGGTTTTGGAG
Source organism: Rhinocypha anisoptera (assembly GCA_011762765.2). Lineage (NCBI taxonomy): Eukaryota > Metazoa > Arthropoda > Insecta > Odonata > Chlorocyphidae > Rhinocypha > Rhinocypha anisoptera. The sequence goes on along the minus strand of WURS02464826.1, from coordinate 8,670 downwards.
TCAGGGTTATCCCTGGGAAAAAGGAAGTGCAATTTTTAATTGTACATATATATAGATAAATAGTTTCCTAGCTGAACGCAGGAGTAATGCATCTCCCTGTAACATGGTTAGCTCATTATAATATTGGCATGTGTAAATGTTGGCAAACAATTAAAAATTAAAAAGCCTAATTGAACATTCTTAACTAATTTCATGCTCACATTGGTGTGTTGTGAAAATCAACTGCAAAATGTAAAAAAACAAATCCTGCAATGCTTCCTTCGGTTACTGTTTTGGTGCTAATGATGTTTTAAAGAGGTTTTGCCAACAGCTAAGACAAATGCTCAAAGAATATTGATTGAATTTGAGAATTTAGTGGCCACTTCTAGTGGAAAAATAATTTTATTTGATGGTGCTTATAATTCAATTAAGGATAAATATGTGTTTGTTTTCTTTTATAAATAACAGATAGATTTGCATGCCTTCTGTGTCCAAATAATAGTGATACTTTTATTTACTATGACGTGTCATTGAATTCCTCATTGAACAGAGGTCATAAGTCAACATTAGCCATCACAACCCAATCAGATATAAGCTGATTGTTCTCCTTTGCTGTATGAGGGCATTTTATTTAAGTGATCAATTTTCCTGTAATCTCAAACAGTAAATACACTAATATGACCAACAGTAGCACGAAATACCTGACTTGTTTTGTATCTTAATATGGAAATATATTTAGATTACTCACAAGTTAAATTTTGGGACTTATGGCCTTTCTGTATTGATAAATTCAATAGTATAGACTTTGTTACTGAAGGGATAGAACTGGAATTTATTGGTAATTCAATAATGAACAGACCTCAAATAACACCAATATAGACAAATAGGTACAAATAAAAATATTTTGTTGTGCATCATCAAGACTGAGTAGTAATTATGAGTATGTGCACAAAATAAGGAATGACTATGATGACATACTGTATATGAAATGTACTATATAAAGTTACTTGTTTTAGCCCTTCATAATATATGAAAGCTAAACATATGTAGATATTAAATGGTTGTTGTGGTTGATATTGAGCTGATATCGATGGTAAATTTTAATTTTTGGAACTAGTCTGTTTCATTAAGATGTTCATTTGAATGTTGTTCAATGTTTGATGCATTATGGTTATCATTGCAACTAAAGTTTGGATGAATTTGGTAGCTTAAATGCTCTAATAAATTTTTGGTATAATTTCCTTTTTGTAAGTAATCTTAATTGTAAGTTTTCTATTATGGCTCAAAATCATGGCTTATGCTGTGTGCCAAAAAGTTTCAATAAATTATTGATGACAAATTACTTGAATTATTTCTCCATCCTTTAATGCTACTTGCATGTTTGTGATAACTTCTCTCCTGGGACACTTGATGTACCTACTTACTACTATGGCATTCTTCTTTAGCTTTTCCCTGCCTTCATTGGGGCCACTTACTAATTTTCTCTCTTTCCTGTTTCCCCACGCATCGCCTATGCCTAAGTTCTTCCTCCCTCTTCAGTCATTTGATTATACATACAATCCTTCCTCCTCTTTAGTCTTCTTCTCCCTGGACCCTCCTCAACCATTGGAGGTCCATTATATCTTTTACACAACATGGCCCTTCTTCCTCCTCATTGCAAGTCCATACCACTGAAGCCATCTTTCTCAAGCCTTCATTCCACAAGACTCCAACCATCTCATGGATCCAGTCCCTTCTTATATTGCCCATTGTCCTTCTTAGCATTCTCATCTCCACCACTCATCCAGTTTTTTCTCCAGCACCTTCTTCACAGGCCAGGTCCTACTTCTGAACACCACTTCTCACCACCTACTTATCCACAATTCCCTTTGTCCCAGGTGCATGTCATTGGACCTGTGCAAGTCTAATGCTGTCTATTGCAGGTGAAGAAGAATTAAGCCAAGTGCAGGCAGGTACGTATATAAGGCAGGACTTTTATTATTTTTATTTGTCAGTCATTGAACAGATAGATTACTAATTTGCTCCCTCCTATAATAAGTATTGCACTCACGTTAAAAAAATTTTTGTCTTCTGGGTCAAATTTGTGAATACACATTGTGTAGCCATTGATCTTTTCCAAATAGATTTCTGTCCAAAAAAGAGGATATCTTGACCCAACTGTTTTGTCCTCAAACTACTGAATGAATTTTGTTGCATGATATAAAGAGACGTTACCTTTTAGGATTTTTCTTTGTTTTCTTCTGGCTTTCTTGGGTTAGTAGCCTAAGCCTGCAACTTCACCACCACATCATCATTCTTCCAACATTTCTTCTTTGTACAGAGATATAGAATGTCTTTGATTGTTTTACTACTTGAATCCTCCTCACTATCATGGTCTTTACATTTTTCCTTTTAATAATTTTCTCTGAATCAGGCGTGATGTGGTGGAAGAGATTCATACTGAGAATAAAAGCCACTTTTCCACAGAAAAATAAAACTTAAATGTACAACGTACGTTTCAGCTCACTGAGCCATCCTCAGGTACATTGCTCATCCTCATCAATTGTACCTGATGATGGCTCAGTGAGCTGAAATGTACGTTGTACATTAAAGTTTTATTTTTCTGTGGAAAAGTGCTGTTTTTATTCTCAGTATTTTTCCCTTTACTTTGTTGCTTTACTGTTACAAGTTTTGATCCTAATCTTCTGCTTTTTATGTTCCTCATCCAGTCTTATCTTATGCAGTCTTTAATTTATTTCATTTCAATGTTTCTTTCTGATGGGCATCTTTCTTCCTTGGATCTGAAAATATATGTTTAGAATAATGCAGAAAACCATTGTTTTACAGAATTTTCTCTTCCTGTTTTACATCAGTTTTTGCATAATGAATGTCACACCCTATGCATTTAAAATGTGAGACGTAATCCATGATTTTTTCCTCCAGGACTTTTTAATGTGTGTTTCCTAACATGTGTTCCCAATAATACTTGAGTATTTTTCATATTTTCAATGTTTACATTTTTTTTACTTTTTATACTTTTTAAACAGCTAATTCAATTTTATCATTCTGAAGGATAACCACATAATTGGCATATAGTAAAATATTGAAGTTGACTTTAAGCTCTATTCCTATAACATTTTGTGTTTTTATATTTTCATATAAGTTCATCAATGTATATACTGAATAAGATAGACGATGTTCTTATTAGATTCTCATAATATTATAATGTTATGTCATCTGAGAAAAAAGCTGTAAATCAATGTAGAACAATATATTTGAAGTAATATTTCTTCCGGTGTTTCTTCCCTGTCTGTTCATGCTGCAGGGACAACAGTTTTACCTACATTTCAGCTAATGTCTTCAAGTCCAAAGTGACAATAGCAACATTTTGAAAACCGTATGCAAAAACACAAATATAGCATTAAACTGCAGAATTCTCAACAAAGAATTCATCCATTGCAAAATTTTCCTCTCATAAATACTTGCCAATTCAACAGAGACTTGATTTTCATCCCTCACTCTTCTTGAGTGTTAAAATGGCTGTGATAACAATGATAAATCTTAAAGCTTCATAAATTTGTGAGTAGACCTGTAAATGAATGAGAAGATAATTTTTCTAATGAATTCATTCATCGTCAATGATTTTATAGGTCATCACCACATATGACAATTTAGCGAACTGCCTGCAAAGGCACAGTTTATCTAGAGGCCCCTTGGGTGATTTTGCACAATTTCTCAATTGGGCAGAAGGGGAGATGGATTCATTCAAAACATACTGTATTTTGATTACAAAACACAAATGCCAAAAAGAAATATGAGCAATAATTGAAAGGGATCAACCACTAGGAGGTTTTTTTTTTCATGGATTAAGAGAAGGTACTATCTTATGTGGAACTATGTTATGTTAGAATGGAATAGAACTATGTTAATGAAGGTATTGGACTGAAGTGTTTGTTAACTTATTCCCTGTATGTGCATGACTTATAAACATATGTAAGTATAGCAGATGAAACTTTAGGATTGACAGTGTTTTGCAGAGAAAGACGAAGAAATAGGTAGAGATTGCTATAAGTGATTGTAGCAGGTATCACTTGGTGGAACTCTTTCATGATGATAATAGGTAGAGATAGATAAAGTGAGGTGTAGGGGTCTCTGAGAAAGGGAAGTGCCCAAGGGCACTTAGACCCGTTGGTCCTTTGTACCATCCACCATATACATCACCCATCGAGACCAATGACTTTGCTAAAGGCCAGGGTGTCCCTTATGGGTGTGTGTCTAACCTCCTCAGGGTCCATTAATGGTGACCCCAGGAAGCTATTTCGACTTCTGAAAACTGCCGGACACTAGCACAATAGGTGAGATGAAGTCTCAATTCCATTTTTGCACCATCTACAGTTCGGTGAGTCCACAACTACCAACAGGTTTAGGTGCCTGTTGACTGTAGTGGCCTGTCAGTAGGGCTACAATAGTCCTAATTTTACTTCTGTTCAGAGAAAAATTTCTTGGCAAAGCTAGGCCTTGGTCCCCCATGTGGAGCTTGGCCTACCTTAAGCCCACAGAGATTTGTCAGATCTTTAGATGCTGGGATTGAACCCAGAATTCAATCTCCAACTTACCCTTATTGGGAGAGATAGGTGGGATTGGTTCTGGACAAATCAGGTTGACGCTGGCTCCCACCTTTGCGAGTTCATCAGTGATCTCATTTCCAGGTATTCCTGCATGGCCTGGAACCCAGAAAATTCTAATTTTGTAAAACCTGGCAATATCAGTTAATGCCTGGCAACATTCTAACACCAGGTGTGACTTGGACAATGAAGAGTTCAGTGCCTTCAAGGCTGCCTGACTATCAGAGCATACATGGATTGGTCCCCTAATGTGGCCCAACTCTTTAATGATTTGAACACAGGCCAGAATGTCTAGTATTTCTGCCTGGAATACTGTGGCACATTTTCCCAAGGGAAAATAATACTGTCTAGGGGTGGCACCCATGTACACCTGCCCCTGATATGCCATCCCTTATCGAGCCATCTGCATATCATACTGAGGCCCCAGGGTGGAGTGACTATCCCCACAGGGTTCCACTGGCTCTGCGAAGGGAGCAGGGTCTCATATGGGGGGGGGTTTGGGTTAAACCTTGCTATCATATCATCACACCCCATCATAAAGATGGTGCTAGATGCAGATAGTTCAGTCCATACCTCTCTGTGGCCAGGGAGAATAATAGGTATAACAAAATACTTTGCTGTTCCGCAAAAAGGTTCTTATTTTTTACAATGACTGGTTTTGACACAGTGTCATCTTTTGGCACCAGAAGATGGCACTGAGTGTCAAAACTAGTCAAATAAAAAAATAAGAATTTTTTGTGGAACTGCAAAGTATTTTGTTTTACCTATTATCATAAGGGATTGCTATGCTTGTTTGTTGATATAAATGTATATTTTCTACAGTATTGGAAATGCTGGAGGCAGGAATAAAGGGTGGTGAGCAGCCAATTAGAAATTTTTTTTTGCTTTCTTAAATGGTTACTATCTTAGATGCAGGCGTATGGTCATGATTGTACCTATTTTGATGTAATCACAAATGGCTTAATCATTGCCCCTCTTACTTCAATGCATATGTGAAATTCGTTTAGTTTATCAATCTAAAATTAATGGCAGCTGATTAAATGTAATAACAATTATTAATATGCATGTGCATTTAGTTTTCTTTAAATTTATACAATTTTACAAGGCAAAGGTTAAAGACTTTTTACCATGTAAATATGAATTTTGACTTTTAATAATACTCTCATCCTCAAAAACAATAATGGAAATCAAGGCATAATTACATTTTGCTTGATATTATATTGTATTTGGACATTAATTGGTTCTCGTTATACTTCATTTTGTCTTCTGTTCTCCAGCCAGCAGTCGATGTGTTTGGATTGTTTGTAGGAAAACGAATCTTACTCTATATGCATATTCTTAGAAATGTTCATGTCTTCCCTCAAGGTTCATGTCATTATTATTCTGCAAATTTAATTTTTTAATCACTTTACTTTCTCCTTGGGGCTTAGCTAATCTTACAATACATTGGTGGATATATTTGGCCACAACAATCTCTAAAATTGCAGCACCTTTATGGAACTATCATGATGGGAACTGTCTTCCTACTGATAGCTCTTGTTGGCACGTATCCAGATGATGGCTTCACCTAAGAAAACATTGAATGTGGTAAAGAGACACTGAACTGAGGGAGTAGCTTTATGGTCAATGGACCGAACAGACATCTCATCCTGAAGGACAATGATTCTCGCTTGAAAAACATACCTCGGGCTTCTTCGCTAACAATTCCAAATAGTGATCTTCCATCCTCTGATCTTGGTTCAGAAGTTTGAGCATTGTGGGTCTTGATTTTTATCTTGGGCCAAACAATTGATTTTGTGTGAATTAATAATTAAAGAAACTCTGTCAAGCAATTTCTCCTGGAATCAATGGTGTCAGTATGTCTGACAAATATTGAGTACCTTCGCACAATTGTTACACTAATTTCATGAGTTGGTCAGTTATACTGTTTTTAAGAAGAAAATTGATATAAGGACATTTTAAGCAAAGGAATTTCTTAAGAAGAAATTATAACTTTCAGTTTATAGTTTTGTAAGCATTCGTTGTAGTATTCATGAAATGTCATCTAGCTTATTGTTTTGTAGGAAAAGTATAGAGGAACCATTTTTACAACAATACTTTTCTGTCAGTGATTTTGAGCCTTGTCTTAGGGACAGGATTATGACATGATGGTATTGGCATTGCCTGAACCTTCATTCTGCTCTATTATACCATCATTCTGCATGTTTCATTATGGTGCTTAGCATTCAAAATGCATTTGAAGGTGAGTTTCCTCGGATGATATTTTATTAAGTGACTGGTTGTTAAAGGATCCATGCAGCATATATTTTTTCAGGGTGATGTTATTTTCGTCTTGTTAACCCCTAAATTAGACATTATTTTATGTCATGATTGTATAAATTCTTCAAAAAATCTCTTTCTTATCTGTACCAAAATGTCTACAAGGAAAAATTATCAAAGTTTTTCTCAATGTTTTATTATCTAAGAGGATATAAATATTTTGATGTGTATGTGACCTATGTAGATTTAAGATGCTGAATTTCAATAAGTTGATAGGGGCATCATTAAAATTTTTGACTGGCTTACAGTAGAACGCCCTTCTGCCTCTACTATCCTCTGGAGCAGGAGAATCCAACTTGCAAGGCCTCAAGGACCACAACTTAACCTATAATATGGTTACGGGCCATATACTAATAAATTAAAATTTTGAAGTAACAATAAAAACAATGTTAAGTATAAAAATAATTAATTGCCGACCACGGTGGCGGCGGGGGTAACATCCTCGTCTGCCAACCCGGAAGTCGCGGGTTCGAATCCTGACTGTGGATTTTTCAATCTCCACCTAGTGTCTGTTTCGTCCTTGTTATTAAAAAAACTGTTACAGTGCCCACTGTAATTGGCCTATTAGTGCTGTTTGTGGGTTATTGAAAATAAATAAATAATGATGATAAATCAAGACGAATAAAGAGTTATCAGTTAATGATTCACTTCTATCTTAATGACACAATCAAAACCAACTTAACAGGTGCGTGTGACGAGACAAAGTGAAGTGACATACGACAGTCAGCTCAGTGGCACTGGGAGGGAGATTTGTCGTGCGTGAGCTGTAATGAGTAGTTTGTACGGCTCTTGCAGTGATGTCGAATTGTATAGCTGGGAAGAACGACACAACTGTTTGCTACCAGCACTGTTTGAGAGAAAAAAGATAAATGTAAACGTTCCTTTCTTTAGTTTTTGTACAAAAAGTATACGGGTAGAGTTCATCCATCAAATCAATTTTTAGCTTCATATCGAACCAAAATTAAGATAAGACCATTTTGTGGTGGTGGCCATTTTATTATTGGTAGCACATGCGTGATGTATTCAAGGACGGTTGGAGTTTAGGTAGCACAATACATTAGTTGAATTTCCGAAGGAAATGTACCCTATACATCATTGGAACGCTATTGGAATAGTGTACAAACATTCCTCCGCGATCTTCTGGATACACACACACGGTTTCTTCAAATATTTGACATCATAGGGTAAATCTATAGAGCTCGATAGAGGTAATAGATATATCAAAATAGAGTCAAAAGTCAGGAGGGGAATTGAACTGGGACAGAGAGGAAAAGGCCAGATTTGTTTTAGTACGGGACCCTAGGTCTTTTAGAAGCAGAACGTTTACAGAACGATTAAAATATGTTATTATTAATTAATATAATATTATTAATGAGACAGCTGAGCCTGATGAGATGAAATTAATTTATCAATATTTGTTGCCTTTTTTGTCATTAATAACCTCAAGTCACCGCGTTCCAATTGACAACCTGTTTCTTTTCTTAGTTAATAGATTGGTCACCATGCTAAACCCTCTTTCTTCTAAATATGAGGACGGAAAATCAATGAAAAACTTCTTTACTGCAGCCCATAAGGCTGGATATAATATTGGAATTTGACGTTGAAGCCAAAATTCTTGATACCCATTTTAAAATTTCAACTCCTAATTTGTTGACAATTCAGTTAACTCCTACTGCAGTGATAATTCTTTGATTTCTAAGTTAGAGGATGGTTCTATGACCCAATCTGGAATGACCATATTGAGTAAATCCTCAAATCTAATTTTAAA
>WURS02464815.1:0-13370 GCA_011762765.2 Rhinocypha anisoptera | reverse complement strand
CAAAGGATGACTGAGTTATGAATTAAGATGTGTTAGGTGCGGAGGTTTTGCCAGCATGCGTACAACCTACTGTTAATAGACATATTCGAAAAATAAATTCAATTATATTAATTAGTTGGAAGTACTAGTTTGGTTATAATAAAATGTTTTATTTGATTTTTAAAAATCTTAACGTATTAATATTTGGTTTATAGTAAACGCTTAATTAAATTAATTTTCTACTGGTATCAATAGGTTTTTGATCATAAATTGATTACCAAAATCAACTACGTGTAAATTTAAAAATGACAATTACAAGTCAAAAATAAATTAATAAAATTAACCCTATTTCAAATCAGTTTTATTGTACCAAATAATTAGTTTTAAAAACTCAAATTTTACGAGAAATCCGTTTAAAAAATAAAAACTTACAAATTGTGACAAATTGCATTGTTTCCTACTGTTTCGACCCGACATTATTTAACAAATTTTTAATTGGGAAACTTTTTCCCTTTTCAAATCGAATCGTACTTTTATGGTTGAGTGGTGTGACGGGTAATTGAATTAGATTCTGGTAAAAGGGGGTGGGTGAGTGTCAGGGATTGAAGGAGAGATAGAAAGATAGAGAGTGAGAGAGAGGGGTGCCGGTCAATCCAATGGGTAATGTCACGCTTAGTGGCCTGTGTGACTGACACAACCCGTAGACAAGATAGTATGTGTGTGTCGAGGGCATCGAATATCGCTTTCCGACTTGGCCAAATTGACTTGTGTGTCGATAGAAAGCGCGCGCAACGCTTCACTCGTTGATGCCATTGTGCACAACTAACATTGGCCCGAACCGGACTTGTATATGTTTTTTAATGTCTCCCCCCACACTTTCCACATCTCTTTTTCTCTCTTCCTCATTCTTTCTCCTTCTCTCTCTCACTTTTTTTGCCCGTTTGGTTTTAATGGACATAAAGCGCAAACGGGCAATAAGCAATAGGCACCGAGACGGGTTGGCTCAACTCAGTGAGGCTCACTGAGTGACACAATACTAATAGCTGGCCAGTCAAGTCAAGCCAAGTCGTGGCCATCAAGTGAGCCACCGACACACAATAGACCCCAAACCCGAACCATCGACCAGAGCGGTCGAGACCAAATGAGTGAGAGAGAGAGAGAGAGAGATATGAATGCAAGTCATTGCTGCATGCCATCGATGGATACAATGAAATCTTGCGTCCTCGGTGTGAACGCTGCAAATCCATCTCGGGTACTCAAGTGCCATTGGAGCACAATGCCTGTAGCTCGATAAGTCACCGCACATCACCACCCGCTTGGTTGGTCCGGGTGATAAGTCGAGCCCATCATGCCCGACAACTCGTTTTCTCTTTGGTGGCCCCAATCAATGTTCGGACAACAAGACAAGGCCAAACACACCATGTTTTCTCTCATTACGAGATTTCCCAGACATGTGTTCAATTTCTCAAATGAAACCACGCGTGCGCACTTGAAAGCCGGCCAAAAACCCTTTCCCTCTACAACAACACAACCAACACTCAAATGATTTCAACATTTCATATTTCTTTATTTCACTTCAAAACCAGAGATAGAGCAAATCTTACTTGGTGTAATGGATGGCTTTATAGCGCCAAACCGTGCATAGATCTCATATTGAATCTGTATGAGAAAGTGTGGCAAGATAGTAAGTGAGTGGGTGAGTGAGAAAGAGAACAAGATGAATAGGATCATTACAAGGTTTGAGAGAGAAAGGGAGAGGGAAAGAGAGAGACAGAGAGAGAGAGAGAGAGAGAGAGAGAGAGAGAGAGAGAGAAAGAAGGAAAGGGAGAAACAAAGAGAGGGGAGAGAGAGGAAGAGAAAGAGATGGCCGCGAGAGTGAATCTTAGTTGGTGGTGGCCCATTCCAATAGGGTAATTGGCAATATGTTGGCCGCCTGAGCAATGAGGCCAAATCGGAACCGGAAACAGATGTCCACACACAGGCTAGACCGCCAACGCACTTTTTTTGGCACATTGATGTCGAATGTGTGTGTGTGTGTGTGTGGACTCGAAAAAATCTGTGGTTTATGTCTTCTCGGTTTTCTCTTTCACTCACTCACACTCTTCTCATCAAAATGACCACTCTATCTATCTATCAAGAAATGTACGTTTGTCTAATGTCTGTCGTTGATTGTTCTTAGGACAATCATTAATTTAGCGCCTTATGACGATCGCCCGCAAGCCATGATTCTTCGTTGGTGCAATGAGTGAATCAGTGAGTGAGTGAGTGAGTGATTGAGTAAGAAAATGAGAGGCAAAAAGTGCTACCGGCGTCATTCCAGTGACACCGAGCTACTCTGTGCTCACTAGACTCACTTAGCTCGAGGTAATCGCTCAATTCACGCCAACACTCATCAATTGATCAACTCTCTCTAAGATGAGTTTCTCTCTCTCTCCCTCCCTATTTCTTTCTCTCTCTCTTTCTTACTTTTTTCTCCGTTTTACTCTTTCTCTCTCTTTCTCTCTTTCTTTCTCTCTCTTTCTCTCTTTCTTTCTCTCTCTTTCTCTCTTTCTTTCTCTCTCTCTCTTTTTAACTCTCTCTCTCGTTCTCTCTCTTCTTTTCACTCTCTCCTTCTCTCTCTTCTCTCTCTCTTTCTCTCTCTCTCTTCCTCACCCACCTTCTATCTTATCATATCGTAGCTTTCATTCACTTCTCAACACGAATAAAGCTGCCAGCGAATAAAGATGTTCTCAATTAGCGTCAGATTGCCCTCTAACCCTGATCATCGCAGCAGTGTGCCATCAAATTCTCTTCTCCCTTTCTTTCTCTTTCACTCTTTATTATCTCTAATCATCATCATCACTCTTACCATGACTGTCATCATTCTTCATAATTTGTTCCTATCAATAAATCACCATGAGACAAGTGCAATGTAGATCTTATTGTGAAATGCAAACTATAAATTTTATATAATATATACATATTATCGCCAAATTAATATAGACATTAACGGAATTTTTTTCTAGTGTTTAACAAGAAACTAAAACAAAAAAAATAATGCATTTAAAAAACTCAACTTAAAGTGTTAAGGATCAAAGCAATCTATTTTTGTCTTCTCTACCCTTACACTACAAGTTTACGTATCAATGATTTTCATGCATTCCATTTTGTTATTACATTATATATATATTACGGGTTCACCTTTCCTAAAGGGTACTTTGGTAAGATTTATTTGACACTTACCCATACACTAAACACGCGATATGACAACATTTAATAACGTGTCTGTGTGTGTGTGTGTGAAAGCGTGTGTATGTGTAATTTTAAATTACGCATAAATTTTCACCTTCCACGAGAACCAGGTCGAGTGAACACGCATCAACGACAATTTTTCTTAGTCTTTCTCTCTCTCTCTCTCTCTCTCTCTTATTTTCAATATTAAACTTTACATAATATATTTTTTTTATCTAAAATATATTAAAATTACTTAATTTGCATTTCAACTCGTTGCTTATTAATTCAACAATATCCAATTATTTATTTACATATATATCATTGTTAATGTTAGTTTAAAAATATGGCTCCTATTTAATTAGTATTTAAAAAAGGGACGGTGCTAAAACGCCGTCTACCTCAAGAGTCGAATTACAACAGTGAAAGTTAGAATCAAATCTTAACGAATTCGAATCACAACACCGAAAATTGGATTTGAATTTGTTAAGCACAGTGAAAGTAGCATAACTCTCATTGTACAAAAACGTGAGTAGCACAATACCAAAAAATAACAGAACTTAGAACATAGAACATAGAAAACCACGACCATATTATTCATTAATGTATAGAAAATTAATAATTTATTTAATTAGCTTTTAATTTTAATTATATGTTTTGTCAAGAGTATAAAAATAATGACTACAATTAAAAATTTGTTTGAAAATGCAAACAACATTACAATTTGACAAATTAATCATAGTATGTTCGGATGAAAAAATAAATTATATGTAATTAAAATTTAAATTAAAATTAAAACCTTTCTTAATCTATTTTATTGATTGTAAAATAAAAATTATTTTTAAAATTTTAATTTAAATATTTTGAGTGGGTAATCAAGAGATAAATTACTGTGATTTGTAGGTTGAAGTGTAAGCGTGACCAAGGCAAACTCACTTCCGGTGTTAGATATATCGATAGTCGATAGTGTGCCACTATTGAGTTCAATATTTTTGCTATCTCACTTTCTTTTCTTTTTATTCTTTTTTCTTTCTTTCTCTCAAGGTGGTGATTAATCTCGAAAACACTTGCCTTACCCACTTGGCTCATCTGACAAGATCAATTGGCCCATTCGTTAGCTCATAGTACTTCGATCTTGCCACTCTGCTTTGGCTCAAGAGAGTCAACCTACTGGCCACCTGTCTAGCCTTGTGCAAAATTGAAATATTAACCAACTTAGATGTCTATAACAGAGAGAGAGAGAGAGAGAAAAGGAGAGAGAGAAAGAGAAAATAAGAGAGGGAGAGAAAGAGAGATAGAAAGAGAGAGAAAAAGAGAGAAAGAGAGAGAGAAAGAAAAAAAGTTAGAAAAAATGTTAAAGAGAGTAAAAGAGTGAGAGAAATCAGAGAGAGAAGGAGAGAAGAAAAAGACAGAGGAGAGAAAGAAAGAGAGAGGGAAAGAGAAAAATTGAGAGAAAGAAAGAAAAAGAGAAACAGAGAGAAAGGAAGAGAGAGAGAGAGGGAGAGAAAAAAAGAGAGAGAAAAAAAGAGTAAGAAAGAGAGAAAATGGGAGAGAGAAAAAGAGAGTAAGAGAGAGAAGACAGTATCACGCGCGTAGCCCGCGTGCCATCGCTATTGAGCAAGCCAATCAAGCGGGCCAACCGATGTTTCGTGAACGCGAGTTCTGGTCAGTGCGATGATTTATGGATAAAAGTGCCACACAGTGCACACACACACACACACACACCACACGGGCAAGTAGTCAATCGAGAGTCGGGTAGCCGAGCCCGATCGCAAACATCGAGTGAGAGAGAGAGAGAGAGACCACATGACCAAATTGGTTACTTTGTCTCCAATGGACTTTTGGAGCCCGCGCGACACGCCACAGAGCTCACAGCTCGTTTAGATCAAAGATAGATGAGCTTGTCCGATCATTGACAGAAATGTAGAAATGTATCTTTTTCTCTCATTTACCAGTGCGTATGTGATGCCCCTTGTGTAGTATATGTAGAATGTGTCTGTATATACACTCTCTATGCAAATCGAAAACAGATCGGCCATCAGCGATATCGGCTAAACATAAACCACCCGCATCATTGGACTCGGTGACTTGCCACACCATTACTACCAATCACTATCACATTAGGTTCGAATTGACCAAAACAAAACATTTTTTTGTGCTGCTGTCTTGCTCAAACACACGTCATTGATCGTCTCACAGATGGAACTTATCACGGGATGGTCTCATTTTTACACCAAATTTATTTCTTGGAAAACATAAGAAAATAAAGAAAAACCACTTGCGCAAACAAAAGACGCTTAATTAATGCGATATAATCACAGTTTAGTGTGCAATCGAAAATACACTCACACTCATTAATAGACCCAAAGCGACACTAATCGAATAAGGAAAGGCCAATTAGTTTGTGTGTGTGTGCAATGTATAAGTAGCGTTATTTGCAAGCGCGCAAGTTGGACCATGTCTGCCCACTAAGTCCAATTAGCTCGTGACTAATCGTGTGTCTACTTAGTCCAGTCTTGTCTAGTCTAGTCAATGTGCTGACTCATCGTGCAAGATTCTTTGTGTGGCAATGTGTGGTGCAGTGGACCAACGCCTAACGACAGCCAACTATGGTGATGCAGAGTTGAGAGTTGAGTAGACGCGTGCATCAATACATTTTGCACTATTTTGCAAAAAAATTGTCCCATGCGTCCGGTCCGAACGGCACTCGGGTGCGCTTTCTACAAATTTCTCCGCCATGATATACATTGAAACTCACTCTCGAGCTAATGGAGAGCTATCGCGAAGCCAAAATGGCCAGGTGTTTCCGATCTTAATGGATTTCGGTAAGTTGCAATTGGCTGCATTGTGGAGTGTTTCGTAAATTGAGTTATCAGAACGCCATACCATTTGGCTTGGTCTCAATTGGACTAGCACGTGTGGTGTCAAGCATTGCCCCAAAACCCAAATCGACGTCTTATCAGCGTGACGGCGTGACAAAGAAATTAAGCTACTTGCTCACGTAGAGCGGTGAGAAGGACAAGCCACTCGCGACAACTTGTCTTGTGATAATCCTATTTGTTTGTTTCCGTATGTGTGTACCATTCAGCACTTTTTGGTACCGAGTAGATTGCTTTAGCGATAACTAGCCTAACACGCCGCCATTCAACTTTTTTGACTAATTAGCTTTTGGTCTGTTAAAATATTGTCAACCAGAAAAATGATACAAAAAATTACTAGTACTAACTTTTTGAGTATTGAAATTAAATTTTTAAGCATATAAAATTATTTAAAAATTTGTTAATTTACTTGTTTTTAAATTATTAAAAGTCCGATAAATAATTTTTTTACTTAGCAACAATACTTTGGATTGTGTATAAAGCTACTACTTCTAGCGTCTTGTAAAGCCACCTTTTAGTGTAGATTTCAGTTAATTACATTAAATCCGGTGCTGATCGTAACAATTTATTTTAATAATTTAATTTTTTAATAATAATTTATATTTTAAAAAAATAAAATTGAATATTTTATGTTTGTTGTTTTATTTTTTAAAATTTAAATTTAAATAATGCAATTTATGTAAATTTTAGAAAAATTAAATTTTCAAATTGCGAAATTTGAATTAGAAATAAGTTTTAAAAATTACTTACCAATGCGAATCTCATTCTTGGGTTTGGGAGGCAAGGCGCGATCACCCTGTACCGGATCGCTTGTTGGTCCAATAAACGGGTAGGGGGAGGCGATAAGTGCGGTGGAAGGCGCAGAGGCTAGTCCGGTCGAGGCAAGAAGCAACAGGAGGGGAACGAGGAGGATGGGCAGAATCCGGTTCGGGTGGGCACGAGGTGGAGACAAGGCAACGGTGGCAGACAAGGTCGAGTTGGGACACTTCTTGTCGGCGAGTGGCCTACTTGGTGGCACCACACCATCACCACCAAGCCCATAGTTGCACTTGACCGGTGTCGTCTTCCGGTGGCCAGCTGCCATCTCACTGGTCGATATCTGACGCCTGGTGCCTGCGGTGGCCACGAGTGGAGTGCACTGCATCTCACCGTCAGACTCATGGCTGGCTTGCACCATTGCATTCGCTGGCTCAACAAGCGATTCGTGCTGCCTCACTCCACCTCACCCTGCCAGTGGGCTTTGCTGCTATGCTTTTTTCCCAGGCCCCACACACACACACCGAGAAGAGGTAAAGGCACACTGACATACACACCACCCCCAGTTGTCACTTGGTCCAATTGTTCTTCCAACGGTGTCCGCCAATCTGCTGACTAAACAAAATACAAATTAAATTAATTAAAAACGTATAATATTTTTATTTAAAGTAAAATAAAAAAATATAATTGCCCACGCCACCCAGTGGACAGCTAAAACTGGTGAAACATCTCTAGCTACACTGTTAATAATACTATCTAGTTATAATCTGACATTGAGCACGTTTCTTGTTATAACCTTACAATTTCAAAAATACCAGCTTTTAAGATGACAATTTAATAAAATAACTTTACAATTTTAAAAAATTCAGCTTATAAGCGGTGATTTTTAAAAAAAAATTTGCTTATAAACTTACATGTTTAAATTGAAAATTTATTACAAGACAATTATTTGTCGTGTTATAACCAGAAACGTTTTTTATGTTGGGTTATAACCGGATAGTATTTTTAACAGTGTGACTTCACTTGGAAATATTTTAATTTTTTTATTTATTACTATTTTTTATCTCTAACCACTGTTTTTTCGGTTTTTAAACAACCAGATAAATTTCCACAATTAAAAACTTTGATCTTTTTATTCATTTAGCTATTGGGTATATTATCTATATTATCTTTGAAAATTGTTCCGTTGAATTATAATAGTTGGTACAGTTGTATTCTTAAAATTTTATATTTGAAAAACTAAAAGATTGATTTGATATATTGTTTTGGGCTAAATTTAAAAATAACAATTTTGTTTGACATCAAGATATTAACACTTTTTACATATAAACTTTTTGGATCAATGTAAGAATGATTGAGAAGTATTGATATATAGTTGTCAAAACTTTTTTAAAGGTATTACTAATTTGAAACATTGCAAACAACTGCCACACAATTTTTGACGTTTTTAAAATTTTATTTTAATTTTTTTTCTAAAAATAAAATCAAAAATGTTCCATGAACCAAATAACCGCAATCAAATTTACTATGTAAATAGATAAGTGTAGAGTGGCCCAATGCTTGACATGATCAAGTTTACTACCTCAATTGCTTTTTGATTGCACAAACACAAATACAAACACAATTTGGATATCAAGTGGTGTATATATATCTCAAGTGGGTGTGTGTGTGTGGGAATGTTTGTTGTATCAAGAACACCATATTAACTTAATTTTCCGTATCAATGTTCCGTGCACGCGACACGCAACTTCACACTATTTAGAATCAATTGATTTTTTCAATCTTTTTCCTAACATATCTTATTCTATCTTTCTTTTGTTTGTTTTTTTAACAACAACAGCAAAACAAATCTAATTTACGCCATCATTAATCTGGCGTTTGTGTGTTGCGTGTGTGTTTGCCACCAGTCACCGCATTTTCCACTGGTCCTATATTAGCACCAGTGGAGCAAAATGTCCAAATTAGATTTGAATTATTCATATCACAAAAGAGTAGAAGAAACAAGTAGAAAGGGGGAGTGAAAACAAATAAATTCCATGTTGTTGTGCAACTTTAATGTGTGCAAGTGTGTATGCACAAGTGTTTATTAATGAGTATAAAAGAACGGGAATATATAGATAGATATAGAGAACCGAAGAAATGGTAATAGAAAAAAACAGTATGTAATGTTTGTCAGGTCAACATAGCGCAACAGTAACCATCTGATTGGTGATCTTTTACAACACTCGTTCTTATCTATTATTAAGAAGAACGATAAGGAAAGGTTCTTTCCACAGGACTCTTTCACATTCTTTCTCTCATTCGCCTCTTAGTGTCATGTAAATTTTTATGACAAATATTTAAGGGTATTTACATGCATTTAGGTAGGGCTTACAGAAAAAAACTAACCTTGTGTATTTACATAAGAAAATTTTCAAAAAAAATCATACCGGGATTCAATAGAAAAGTGGCCTCAAAAGAAAAGTTTGATACCGATTTTGTTTGTTTAAAAGGTTGAGATTATTGACGTTTAATTTATTAATTAAGTAATTTTGTTCATTTAAAAACAAACAATTTAAGCTGCCATTTTTAGGGCAACATTGCCAAATTGACAATAGTTTTATCATTATCCAAAATTCAAAATAGTGAAAAATAAATCATTTTAAGTGATTTTTAATTTCAAAAATTATTCAATTTATTAAATTTTTTTACTTTATCCGATTCTTATTTTTTAAAACATTTTTCAAAAACTTTCTACTATAAATTAGGTCCCATTTAGCCGAAAAATTGAATTTTATCTTTTACTCCAAGGCCACTTTTCTATAGAAATCTTGTATGGTTCTTTTTTTGTTATAAACACAACCCAAAGTTACGTTTATCTAGAAACTTTCTTTAGAGTTGGTTTTTCCTTTTCCGTTTAATTAATTGCTAATTAAATTTTTTTTATTCTTACTATTGTTTGAGGTGTATATGTGTGAATATATATAACATTTATATGTATATGTATATACATATATATTTTGATGGTTGAATTCAAAACATCATTAATTTAAATTTATCAAAAAGTGTGATCAAAGACGACAACACGAATATCATGAATGTGTGTTGTGTTGTGTAACTATTATGTTTTGAGTCGACCTCACTCTTTCTCTTATTATATATCTCACATTTTCATTTTTCACAATCTGTCATCTGAGTTGTGAGTAAAATTATGCAACTATCCTAATAAACAAAATGAGCAATTTTCCTTTTTTTCCCTTTCTCTTTTTCTCTCTTTCTAATTTTATTCTCATTACTTTCATATATAAATTTTGACAACACAACACGCAATGTCCTGTCATGCCGAGGTGTTGCTGGTGATAATATATTTTTATTTACTTATACTTTTTTATATGGAACTTTAAAATACCACTCTTACACACTACGCAATTTAAATTAATTTTAAGTTTAATATGATTTAAATAAAACTTGCAATTAAATGGTTCAGAAGTGTTTAATAGCCTATAAAACCACGAGAACTAAGCAACGATGCTCTAAACTAATTGGCAGACAACACTTATAGCAGAGTAACTGAAGTTTTTTTCTGATTTTTATATAAAGAAATGACAAAGAAAAACTCGAAAAAATATTTTTATTAAAATTATAACAAATATTTAAAAAATAAATTTAATAAAATTTTAAAAAAGCAATAAAATTTTTCAATTTTATTTAACTAAAAATTCAAACTGTTTTTATTATCAATCCTTTAAAATAAATTATTATATTTGTATTTGAGTATATTAAAGCACTACATATTTAAAATTTTCAACTTAACGCAAAAAAATTATTTTGTTGATTGGATTGGTATCAATACCTAAACAACGTTTTTAGTGATAAATCCAAGTAACTATTATAATTGTGTACAATGAACGAGAAAGAGAAAGAGAGAGAGAGAGAGAGTGTGTGTGTGTGTGAGAGAGAGAGAGAGAGAGAGAAAGAACGAAAAGTTGATTATATCTAGAAATAGAGTCAACGCGCTGAGATTGGTTGACAATCTATAGACATTCAATCTGTTCCTGTAAAGATTGTAATGAAGCTCGCGCAAGCATAAACATAAACTTGAAAGGACCAAGATGAGACAACTACTGTCTGTGCTCTGTTGAATTGCTGACTAAACGTGTCGAAAACATGGGACCGAGAAGGCTTGATGACTCGATAACGGCCAATTGATTCGCTAAGTACTTTTTGTTCACATTTTCTAGTCTATCTTCCTTACTCTCTCTCTCTCACTCTCACTCTCACTCTCACCCTTTCTCTGATTATCACTTCATCTCTCTCTCTCTCTTCTACTTTTACTCACTCACTCATTTACTCACACACTCACTCACTCTTTCCCTCTCACTCACTCTCTCAATTTTCTCTTTCTCACTCATTCACTCGCTCACTCATACAATCACTAATTTACACACATACACACAATCCCTTTCTATCTCACTTATTCTCTCTCTCTTCTTTTCCTAAAAGCGTCTCCATAGTTGTCTATCTCTCAATGTGTGTAGTTTAATGACTAAATTAATAGTCTCAACATTGTGAATAGAAGTGCGATATATTTGTATGTATGTTCCGTGTGTGTATAGATAACAACAATGAGTGAATGATGAGAGACAATGAGAATGGAACTCAAAGGGGCAAAAAAGGATGTGTGACGAGACACCAAAAAAACGTGAGCAACAAAGACAAAACTGGCCCGCCGGGCTAGACTCGATTAGGAACACTGGTCACCTCACATCATTGGGCATTGACTTGCCCATTAGCTAACCCAGTCACACTCTTTCACAACGTGAAAACTCACGCATTTCACCAAATGCGCGCATTTTTAAACACATTTGATCATTTTCATAATATTTTTTTATTGTACAACAAAAATATACAAATTCTAATATAAAATTTTATTTTATTGATTAATAAACATAGCACACACTCATTCCTTTTTAGTAAGAGTGGCAAAAGCAAAGTGAGAATAGGTGACAGTACGTTCTCTGTGTACGGTTCTCTACTCTACACTGTGCTTGGCTACTCCCATCAAAAGGAATGAGTGTGTTCTATGTTAATAAACTTAAAATTGGAGTCAAAACAGAGTAAAATTATTGTTACAGTAAAGCATATTTTTCAAATAAATTTAAAATCTAAGTTAATATTTTTGATATTTTATTGCAATTAGATTTTATGTTAATCATTAAATTATTACAATAAAAGAATAAGAAAACTGGATTGTGAATAAAGGACAATAATAAACTTGATAATATTATTACTTATAAATATTCATTTTTGAATTTCATTCCTAATGAATCCTTGAAGAGTGAGAGATTGAAAAAATAAAAAAGTTAAGTTATTTGAAGTTAGAGAATTTGAAAAGTTTAATGTTAACTATATTTTTAAACAATTTAAATAAATTTTATAATTCTCAAAAAACTTATGTGACACAACAAAATTTTATTAATTTATAAAACTCCATTTGTGTTGATCAGATGACACCAAATAATGACGTAAATGTACCATCGGACACATTTAACACAAACTGCACAAATTAAGCATCATGTCAATAGAGAATAGAACAATGAGAGAGAGGAAGAGAGAGAGAGAGAGAGAGAGAGAGAGAGAGAAAGAGAGGGAGAGAAAAGACATGAAACAGACCGGCAAGTCATACTAAGCCAACTACTATTTCGATTGTTTGTCATCTTTACTATATCTTCAATAAATGTCTGGTTCTGTCTTGTTTACTTTTGCTCTTTAGGTATTTCATAAAGTAAACTTTAAAGTTGTGATGATGATGAAAATTATTATTTTTTTATTAACTTTTTTCCGTTCTAAACATACATCTGAGAAGAAGAACATTGTAAAGTTGTGCTCTATCGTTTTGGATGGTTGGAAAAACGGCCGGAAGTGCTTTGTTTTTTGGAATCTATGTATGTGTCTGTTCAATATGTCGATTGTGTGAAACAGAGAGAGAGAAAGAGAAAGAATGAGAGAAAGAGAGAAAGAGAGAGAGAGAAATAGAATAAAGTGAGTAATAGAGGATAAAAGTGTCTGAAAAGGGAAATAAAAAAAAAAGGAAAAACAAAAAAATGATTATATAAGAAAGTCAAGAGATCAACTCTTGTTTTGCTCAATATACTCATGGTTGGCATCCTTACAAGTTCCTTAGCGTCTGGCGTTGCTCACACATTGATAGTTTGACATGAACCATGATCACATTAAATGCCATGACATTAAGTTCTTTTGCTCTCTCTCTCTTTTATTGAGGGAGATCTTTAAAAAATAAACCATCACACAAATTTAGTGAAAAAGCAAAATAGTTTATATAATTTTATATATTTATTATTATTAATATCCCTTGTTATTTTAATGGCAAATACAAAATTTGTTGGTTTTCTATGCCCTATTTTATACTTAAATAATTTTATGTTCTGCTACTTGGTTATTTTGCACTGTAACTGGTATTTCCATTGCGCTTAACCGTAGCCCGTACGGCATGAGTCTCGAAGACTCATTTTGATTTTCAATGGGCCTCAGCACAAAATTGATAAA
>WURS02464796.1:0-13371 GCA_011762765.2 Rhinocypha anisoptera | reverse complement strand
AAGGCCGAGGGACAGATATATAGGGCAAATTATTAGAGACGTTAGAAGTAAGACCTACCAAGGAGTAAGAGAGCTAGTACTAGATAGGAAAGGATGGAGGGCTGTGGTCAATCAATCTTCGGATTGAAGTACTGATGATGATGATGTAAAAAATTGCATCCAATGAAATTTAGAGAAAACGAAAGTAGTTATTTTGCCATCGGATAGCACATCCTTGTCTTTTTGAAGGAACTTGCAAGAAATATTATCATACTTCTTGAGGATATGTCTGCAGATGTTATTATAATAATAATAATAAACTTTATTTGCCAAGCAGACACAATGCACAGTAAATACATACATGGTATGTGCATAAGGCATGTCAGTATAAGAAGGTTACAATTTGAATTACTCCAAAAATAAGGTAGCTATGTTGCTTGCCATTAAGACTCCTTATTTGCATATGTCTACACACAGTAATCAAATATAGGATGTTTTACAGTGCTATTATGACATTCTTTTTATAGGGCAATAGATTCTTAATTTAATGTATCAGAAAATAACCTGTATTTCTGTAGTTTGTTCTACTGAAAACTTATGTGAGGACAGACCATATCTCCATTCAATACCAGTCTTCCTTTTGAAAGTCACGTGAATAATATTTGTTTTTTTTCTTTTAACTCTAGTAAACTTAAAATTTTCAATAATTGGCAACCTAGTTGCCTGTTCAAACTATGCTATTTTTTCATTTGGGAATATCCTATGCTGAAATCATTCCAGGAAATACGAATTGGGTATAAGTATTGATTAATGGTGGGATAGCAGTGGTGGTAAGTGAAAAGGAAGGGTGTTGACCTTAAGTCTACCACTGGTACAGAAGGAGGCTGCTTTAGCTACCATTCAGCTATTGGAAAGTGGATTTGCATAAGAAATCCTGATTTGCTACTTTTATATATGGCCAATAGTAGTTGAAATTAGGACTTTTTTAAACATTATTATCTCCAGAAACCCCTGCAAGCTTTGAATGAACCCTAGTTTATGAAAGCTTTCCTTTTCAGGTTATTGAGCTATACTTTGATCAACTTCCAGAAGGGGAAGAAGTGTTGGGAATACTTAGGCAAGAACATGCACAGCTTCACATATGGGTCAATCTGGCCGTAAGTATTCTAAAGGAATGGAATTCTTTTCTTTTGTACCAACATTTTTTGTAGGGGCAAGATTCACCATTGTATCACTTTGTGAGATCTTCATTTACATATAAATTTTTTTTTTTAATTTTCCCTCTCATGTATTGTTTATTTACTAGTGATTATGGAAAACAAAACATTTTGATGTGAAATGTGTGAAAATGCAAGGTTTCATTGCCTTTTATGAGGTTTTGTTTATAGTTTATGCATATACATTTAAAAGTGTTGAAATTTTACCTGCTTATTATTCATTGCTGTGTATGTTATTGGCATTCCAGCTGGAGTACTATCGACAGGGGAAGGTGGAGGAGTTCATTCTTATTTTGGAAGCCTCACGCATTGAAGCAGACACCTCTTACCGAGATAGTGAGAAGGACCAAATGCGAGCCCTGGATGCTCTTGCGGCTCATTTCGTCCAGAAGGGTAACAAAGAGAAGAACAAAGATCGGAAGAGGGAACTGTTCACCAAGGCAACTCTTCTCTATGCCACCGCTGACAAGATCATCATGTATGATCAGGTAAAGAGTAATACCTGATTTTTCTCCTTCCCAACTTCAGTGCAAGTATTCCATTTTTTCTAAGTTCCAGTCTTTTTTGCCATTCATGATCATGGAAATAGCTCTTCTATACTTAATTTAAAGAAAACTGTTATGAATATTCCTGCATTCAATTTGTATTTTCATTGTTTTAAAATATCTGGAACAAATATTTTTCATTAATAATAATATCCGAGAAGTGGGTGAAATAGTTACATGAATAGAAAAAAAATCCTGAAATTACTGTACATTGCTGAATGCACTAATTTAGAACCCCTCATTGTAATAGAGGAAACCATTTTGGTGGAATTTCTCCATGGAGGAAGAAAAAGAGGCTTTTGTGAATTCTGCAGTAGAGGCTTGATTTACCATGGCCTAATAAACCTGGGGCGTGATAAATAAAACTTTTCTGTTGGATTCCTAAACTCTACCTCTTTTCTCCTTCCCATGGATTAAATAAATTGTCTACCCTGGCAAATATGTTCCCAAGTACGTAAATGGTTTCTTTTGAAGGGGTCCAAATCAGCTGGACATTAAACCTTTCCTTGAGATCGGGACTGAGGTAGGCTCTAGACTTCATCTCATTAGCAACCCCTCTCAAGGGATGGATCTGCAGTCAACTTATTTGCTTATGTGTTGGTGTATTAAAAGAAATATTTGTCAATATTTAATATATGTAAACTCACATTACATTTTTTTATTTTTCATTTATTGTTTACAACTTTTAAAATAAACTCTGTTTGATTTTAATTGAAGCAGTGTAAAGGAATACCCTAATCATGTTATTATCATACCAACTAGTATTTCCAAAAACTTCATTGTTTCAGGCATAACTTTGTGAAGTTTACTCAGTATATTTATGAGAGGAAAATGCCTGGTAATTTGACAGATTGATTACCACTCCTGATGATGACTTGCAACTTCGAAACTTAGGTTGTTTTGAAAAATAAAAAATTGTTGAATTACCAAGCATTTTCCTATCAATATTTCCAGAAAAGCAATAATGTATAAACATAAAGTTTTTATGGTAAGAATTTTACAATTCTAGGTGACTTTTTCCCAAGATCAAAAGAAATAGTCATTGGTAAACATTAACAACTATGCCAGTAATTCATTTTTTAATTTATATAATTTGAATGTGGAGCCAGTATTTTCAAAACAAAACTGTTTCCCATACAATTACTTGACAGTGGTCCCATGCCATGAAAGGGGTTTCTGATGAGGTGAGGGGTTGATGGTAACTCCTGACTCAGGTAGAATCCCCAAGGGGTAGAATTCTATAGCTACCTCCGTGCTCATCCCTCTCTCAGATGGCCTCCTATATAAATGATGTTTGTTTTTTTGTGTAGGTTAAATCAGCATTACGTACTTTGAGGAGGAAAGGATTAAACTATTTTTAACACTCAGTGTTAAGGCATTGCTATTGCTGATCTAAATGTTTTTCTCAGTGTCTTGAGTAGAAATATAATTTTTTCCCTTGGACAGAATCATCTGCTGGGCAGGGCATACTTCTGTCTCCTTGAAGGTGACAAGATGGAACAGGCTGATGCTCAGTTCAATTTTGTGCTGAATCAATCTCCAGGGTCAGTGCCTGCGCTTCTTGGGAAGGCATGCATCGCATTTGGCAGGAAAGATTTCCGTGGAGCCCTTGCATTCTACAAGAAGGCTCTGCGAACATCTCCTGCTGCCTGCCCTGCCACTGTCCGCCTTGGTATGGGGCACTGCTTTATGAAACTGGGAAACCAAGAGAAAGCTCGGTAATATTGCAAAACATTACAATAGAACTTTCTGTCATACATTTTAGTATTTCATTGAGGCTATATATATACTTAAGGCTTCTGCCTCGTGGAGCTTGATGTTTGATTGAAATTGGTTTATTTTATTATTATGAAGCCATATCCCTTGGCTTACTCTGACACCCCAGACTGACTGACCCCTGTGCCTGGTGATGCCTCTTTACATAACAGCCCATGGCAAGGTGATGGAAGCAGAAGTTTGTTGCATGAGGGTTGATCAGCTGGATTGCTATGAATGGAATTTGGCTTCATGAGATTCTACATTTTCTGTTTTTTATTAGGAAATAAACATACAATTTTTGTTAACTATAGTTGAATAACAGGCCATAACCCTAAATGAAAGTATATATGAGTAGAGTTATCAGTACAAAGTGCTATAATTAAACTTATACTAAACAGTTTTTTTAATTTATTTATCTTGAAACTTTTAACTTAAGGTTAATACAGTTTTTGCTTTGATTAATATTTGTTGATGCAAGATTTACTATGTGCCAGGTCAGGTACTTTTAGGACTGTCGTTGTATATCCCTCTGCAGTAATTTTTCATACTTGGATTTACCTGTGTGAAAGCCATACTCCGCACCATTGATGGAATAATATTTCTTTTTGCTTTCACAGATTGGCCTTTGAAAGGGCTTTGGAACTGGACAACAGCTGTGTGGGGGCACTTGTTGGGCTTGCTATCCTACAGCTCAACCAGCAAGAGCCTGATTCAATTAGGAGTGGTGTTCAAATGTTAAGCAAGGCTTATACAATTGATTCCACAAATCCAATGGTGCTTAACCATCTTGCTAATCATTTCTTTTTTAAGAAGGTAAGTAGAGCCTTGAGCTTTATCCATGTCCTTAAAAGTTTACATTCACAAAGACTACAATGACACGACCAATTAACCAATTCTAGTGACAACGTATTTGCATAAATCTAAGATTTTTTCCTTTCCTGACCTCTGAATAAATGAGGCTTCATCGTATAAATGTGAGCAAAATCATCAACTTCTTGCAAACTCCTTGCATGCAGCCAGAAGTGTCATTTTTCCACATTTCACAGCCTCAACACCTTTCTCAATATCAATTTCATTGTTGACTGCCTGCTACCAACGGCTCTAGCATATGTTCTCATGTTGGAAAACTACGCAAATGTACATAAAATGTTCTAATTATGAGAATATTGGTGGGATTTTAATGTAAATTTCCATATGTAATGAGAGATAATGCATTTTCTAAAGAAAAATAAACTCATAAATATTAGACATGGTAACCAAAAAGTACAGTGGTTTCTTTTCAGAGGCGTGAAATTTCACCAAACTATCGCACCACAAACTTATTGGTTTGACTACGGTATGAAGTAGCAGATCCATTGCTTTTTTAGACAATATGTTACATTGTATCTCTATTTATCTGCAAGACATGATTAAATTATATAGCAATGAGAACTTTTGGAGAAAAAACTAAAATATGCTGTTGTGTTCGTCCAAACTTTCCCCAGCTTATGGTACCTCATCTCTTGTATGTCAATCAAATGAGATACTTTATAATACTTTTGTACTTGGGTGTATTTATAGTTTGTGATAGATACCATGTTTAAAATATTCTCAAATTATTTTTTTTAAACATACATTTATAAAACAATTATTGCAATTGATATAGAAACATTCCAGAAACAGCATGGGGCAATAGTGGCAATCCTACAAAATACCTCAAAATATCAATATTTTTCAGGTTTATGTATCAGTGACTCAAAATAATCTTAGACTATATTTACATTATTTCAAATATTTACATTATTTCATTACTATATTCAACCTCAGAAGAAAATTTTATCCCATGGTTGGATCTGTCATCTCTTTTGGTTATTGAGATCTGCTAACAGTAGGACTGTGGAGAGATTGGGAAAACAGAAACCATTAGTCCTCTTTCATGGAGTACATAAGTGCTGGAATCTTGAATTGCTTTAGTCTGGTATTTTGCCTTATAAATGCACCATCACATCAGTTATTTACATTGCTGCTTTAATTTTTCTGAATCCCTTGTAAATTTCATCCACTTCCACAATGGGAATGGACATATTATAATCACTTGTTTTGATCCGTCCTCATGTTTCTTTGTTTAGGATTACCACAAAGTACAGCACCTTGCTCTTCACGCATTCCACAATACTGAGAATGAAGCAATGAGAGCTGAGAGCTGCTACCAGCTGGCAAGAGCATTTCATGTGCAGGTAGGTTTTTTTATTATTTTCATGTGGGTTTTCTGTACAATAATTCTTGCCATTTTCTTTTATTTTCATTAGTTTACTATGTGTATGCCTTGTGGATTTTTTTTCTTTATGGCGGATTCAAGTTATCCATTACAAAAAACATTTTTGTTAGCATTAGGTAACAATTGGGAAAAAATACATACATATTTTCTTATTCTAATTTGTGACTTTTTTTATTCCTGTATAATAGATGGCATATCACTGTATAATAGCATATTCAGTGGTCATTATTCTTTTGGTGGCTAGCAAATTTAAATTTATAGGAGTGTGAAAGTTGTCAATGTTTTCAGCACCATTTATATATAGTTGGAGGTAAAATAATGTCAAACATTACATATAACACATATGGGGGTTTATTCTTTAAGGCCACGGAAACTCCGTGGTACCACCCGTAAGATGCATATGCGAATGATTCATAAATATTTTCAGTGTTTTTGCAATTTTATTGTTCTTCGAAAGTATCAAACTCCAATGGGATATTTGCTCAAAACATAATTGATATTTGTTCCTGGCTTCTTCTTGGATTTTGTAGTTATTATGATGTATTTATAAGAAGGATGGTTTAATAAAAATTCAAATCCGTATAAGTGCTTTACTGTTTGATTTACTTGCTGTTTGCTTGCAATTTGTTTACTTTGACTCTATAAGATATTCATTCAGTGATTGATAACTTTGACACTTTTATGACTGATGACTTAGCAATGCTCGCTATTTCAGGTTGTCTGCTTTTTGTTTTGTGATCTAGAATTTTTTAAATTAATTTAATAACTGATGGCAACTCAATATTTAGTCATTCAACGATGGAATACTCTCCATTTTTCTGCATTGTCATCTCTCTCACCTTGAGATACATTGCATTGAATATCTTCGGTCGATTTGAACATAGATTTTCACTGCTTTTTTTTAATCCTAGAAAGTGTTTTTATTACAGTCTGTATTAATACAATAATTTCCATGATTTCCTCAAAAGATTACTTACTAAAGTATTCATGTTCCATTTACTTGCTTGCCTTTATAGCTAATCTTCTCCAAATATCTGTCAGTTGTTTGTGTTTTTGGAGAGTATTAATCTAACTATTTTCTATCATCATAAGTACCAGACTATTTTGTGTGGAGTGTAGTAGTACTTGATGTAACGAAAGTGTTTAATGTTTAAACGATCATTCAAATGATAAAAATTGGCGACCTTCTACTCAGTCATTTTGCATTTATTGTGTGATTTGTAACTGCATTATTTAGTCTTTCATATAAATAAATATCCTTGCCCTTAGGTGTGAAATTATACTTTACAGTTTTAGCTATTCACTGACATTTGTGACAAATGTTGCTCTATATGTCGTACCATAATTCTGCCAATTTTCTTAGCACTTTTATTTTCACCTATATAAACTCAGTGTGAGTCAATGCGAAAGTGCAATTTATGCATTAACAGTATATGTCATTTTTAGTTATTGCTGGTAGTTATGAATATGAAGGAGTGAAATTGGATAATATCTCTGGCACCATTTTAATTATTTATTGCAAGAACAGCATTTATTTTCTATCGCTCCTTATTTCTAATAGACGATGTTTCAATTTTGGCTTTCAAAACAGACATATATCTGCTCTAAGAAAACACTTGAATAACTACGATAACCATAATTATAACCTAACTATAAGTAGTCATAAGTATACCGTCAATAAAATGTGATATTTCCCTCTTCTTAGAATTTAACGCCGCATATTATATATCATACTATTGCCTTTAAATTACGTACAATTACCGAATATGGCCTTTTCTTTTGATAATCCTTCCAAATAAGTAGGAAAATCCCAATAATCATGTTCGTTGTCGAATTGCAACTGAAAATCGTGTCATATTTTATATTATTTTCTGTAACAATTACTGTTCCTTGCATAAAATTTTAGTTTAATTAATAATTGATCTAATACAAAGCAGAAAATGCTCATAACACTGTCAATTAGCAATTAATTATTACAATAAAAACAATGCCTTTATATTCACTTCAGCCTTTCTAATGCTTACCTAGCAGAAGGGAAACAACCTACAGTCGATATCTTCTCATTGGCTCATGACAAAATACATCATCATTTATTGACATAACTCAGCGTAACCTAGGATATCTTTCCGTGGCCGAGGGGAGGCCATGGAATTATTCCCGAAACGCTTATAGAATAGCGTCTCGGTCGTTCCCTTCCTCGGCCATGGATTCTACTGTTCCTGTTTTCAAAATCGGTATAATGCTATAGAATAGCCCCCATGGTTGGGACCAATAAAGTGATAAAGCTATAACATATTATTAAAAGTTTGGATTCATTTATTTAATAATTATTTTACATGTTTACATTATGAGCCTGCATTTTTTTAAGATGTATAAATGAAATAAAATTAAGTTGTTTGAAAAGTTTATTCATATGTCATAAATAGAAAAATATTCAAATAGAAAAAAATAAGAACTTCCCATTGTTTTGTATAAATAATACAAATTTAATGAAAATTATTGAATTTTATATATCTATTATATGTCTTTAATTGATAATTTGCCTTGTACAATTAGATGGTGTTGATATGTGTTTATATATTTTCATGTATGTTCTGTTATGGCTCTATTCTAAATGATGTTTGGAATCATGGACTCAGTTGGCCAATAAAAACTATGGTTATCCTTGTGGGGTGTACATGTACACTACATGTTCGATGATTATTTCAATTTGACATTTATTTACCTGGCACTATATGTTCAATGATTATTTCAGTTTGATGCTTATTTACTTTCTTTGTTGTGGTTTCTATGTGCACAGACAAACCTCTAACGTAATTTCCGCATCTCATAATTTCCCCTCCTATGATTAGAAGATTTCATATCAATGAAAAATTCCATTACATATTTGTTACCAAAGTTCACAGTGTTCTCAATCATGTAAAATCATTCCACCAGATGATAATGATAATCATTTGAAACCGGTCATGTTTACAATATTTTATGGAAATAAATAAAAGTTAACACCTACATTTTGTGTCATTAAAACCATTCTAATGTAAACCTGTAGAAATTTACAATAAAAAGTCATTTCATAAACCTGGGATTTGACCACTGGATTTCCTAATTGCCAGTCAGCCTTGTTAGCCATGTATACCGTCAAGTTTTCTTTATCCAAGGTGAATTTTTATGGGGATTTTTGCAAACCAGATGTTACCATAAGATGATGTTTCAGGCTTCACTTGGTGGAATTCTCTCATCATGGAAGGGTTTAAAAAACACACTGCAGTTCCACATACAAAGTTTGTTGTATACTGAATAGGTTTTTCCATATCACAGCATCATCAGGTGAATGACCATACAGTCAAATTTGGGTATGGGTACATGTAAGAGATTAGACTAATATAAGTATGTTGTTCATAAATTTATTATAGTTATTGCACTTAAATAACAAAAGAAAATCAATATCTCCCTCTCATTTACGAGTCATATTTTTTTTGGTCTCATGATTTTTAAAAAAATACATTTTTATCTCCCTGCTCTTGAATTTTTGTTTGTCATTTGGAAATAAATATGTGGGGAAATTACAAGAGTAAATACAGTAATTGACATGAGTTAAAAATAACCAATTTAATATTCCTATGTAGCTGGCTTCATTCTAGATCTAGAAGATTATTGCTTGTCCATATTTTCAGGGTGACTATGACCAAGCCTTCCAGTACTATTACCAAGCCACCCAGTTTGCTCCTCCTGCATTTGTGCTGCCCCACTTTGGTTTGGGTCAGATGTACATATACCGAGGTGATACTGAGAATGTAAGTCCTAGAAGTCCATTCTTCAGCACATGACATGTACATACTCAACATATTTCATTCTATTCTGATATTGGAGGCAATAACATCCCTTTGCTTGGTATTAATGAAACCAATAAAAATTCATGAAAAGGTTATTGGCATTTGAATGGCTTCACTGCTTAGTTTGTCAGAACAAAAAGAGTCATCCCTATGTATAAATTCTATAACTGTAATTTACTTACACTGACCGGGTTAGCCTGGTTGATAGTGTGCTTGCCAGCTATCCCAAAGGTCTCGGGTTCAAGTCCTGTCCAGGGCATGGTTGTTAGGTTGTCAAAATGGGTTTAATTCAAATTGATGAGGTGAAAATGACCATAGCCATTGACGCACCCTATGAACAAAATTACTAATACTTACTCTAATATACTTATTTTTCTTTTTAGGCAGCTCAATGTTTTGAAAAAGTCCTGAAAGCGCAGCCTGGAAACTATGAAACAATGAAGATCTTGGGTTCTTTGTATGCAAACTCTAATTCACAATCCAAGAGAGACATTGCCAAGAGTCATCTTCGAAAGGTATGTAATATTTTTGCCATCAAGATTATTCCCTAATTGTAAGTTCTCAATCATTTAATGTGTTCCATCCCGTAATTTAAAATTTTAATGATTTAATCTTTGCCTGTTGTATTTGACTTTTGGCATTACAGTGTGCCCAATATTCTTTCATCCCTTGATCTTTAATATGTCTCATTCCCACCTTTGTTACTGGTTGCACAAAAGTTTTAATGTGTGGTACATGCATTGTTACAAGTTCCATAAAGTATAATACTCATAACTTAAGTATTTTGGGTTGCTGAAAACAATCACTCTCATTACCTATCATCCAATAATTATTGCTTTGATCATGTTATTAGTAGTAGCACCACTAGATGACGTTAGTATCAAATTGCTAAACTTGAATCTGACTAGAGTAAGTTTGAAAGAGGTTAAGCAGACTATTTTTGCTCTTGTTATGTCTCCATATGACAAAGAGTGGATGTAATTTTAATCACTTCAAGAAAATATTCTTTTAGAAATTGCAGTGAAGAAGATGGATGCCATAAAATACATGAGTCTTGGTGGAAACAAAAGGAAAATGTAATATTCAACAATTTTTATCTCAAATTCTAATCTTTGTATGTATGAAAGTATTGTCTTTTGGTTACAGATAAAATATAAATGCAAGTTACAGTGAATCATTTCAAATCTGTCCAAACATTCTGATCATGTTTACAGTTTCTTTCACTTTTTCCTCAAATGACTTCTACTTTCCACATCAATGTTATTGTAGTAGTACAATTTGACAGTGATTTATAAAAAGTATTATTATTAATTCTTCTTTCACTATAATAGTGAGAGTAGTTTTGTTTGGGAAAAAACTTGTTCACATCAACCATTTGTATGGACAGTTATTTTTCTCTGCACCCAGTTTAACTATCGACAAAAGAAATTCACTGAGGAGGCCGTCACTTGGTGGAATTCCAAATAGAGGTTGTCACTTGTATGTATTTCCAGAGAATAACAGATAACACAAACAGCTGCGATGACAATCATCATCATCTTGACTGATGATGATGATTAATGTTGCAACCATTTTTTTCTGTTATTTTGTTGGAATACGTTTATCTATGTTTTGTTGGGTGAGTGCAAGGACACATACATATATGACTACCTCCTTCGTACGCTCTCTAGACCCTCTCCAAACTTTATGACCAGACCTTTCAAAGAATGGTTCGAACAGTCACACTTTTTTATTGTTCTGGAATAGGGCACCACTCTCCAGTGTTGTTTATGGAGGTTCAAGACCCTAGGGCGAGTTTGATGAATGCATTCCATCCAGTGAGTTTTGGGAAATTCTTTACTGACTCACCCTTGTCATTTTCCTCAGTTGCCTTTGAGTTTCTGTTGTAAATCAAAGTTTTTATGTATTGATCGGTATCATGTTGATCCAAAATGATCTAGGAAATTTATTATGGAGTGTACATTTGGACATATTTCTGCATGAAATATTTTATCTCTGGTCAATCGTATCTTCACTGCTCCACTCGGAGGGAAATGGGGACGTGGATTATAAGGGTCGTCCCAGATTATTACCTGCTATCTGCTTTGGCACCACTAGAAGGGAAGAATGACCTGCCTTCTTTTCTCCCACACACTACCCACACGAAAGAACTAGGCTGGCACAGCTGAGGGGCTAGTTGCATACCTTTCATGTGCTATATAAATCAGTAAATGTAATAATAAATATTCAGTGTGAGAAAAAATTGATATTTATCAATAATCAATGTTTAAATAACTTCATGAAATAACCTCACAAGCGGCTGATTATTCATTTTCCACATTAGATAATATGGAAATTTTTAAGTAGTTACCACCACCAGTCAGATTCATTAAGTTATAAGACAATTTATGGAGCCAACAAGTTTATTTAATGTTTCTGTAACATTTAATGAATGGCTGCTATGGCATATGCGTCACTTGTAGTTCCAATAGATTCATATCTTTTGTTTCTGCAACCACCAATTAACATCTCAATTGAGTCTCATATGCTATTTTCTGTTTCACATTTAAAATATAGGTCACCGAGCAGTTCCCAGAGGACGTTGAGGCTTGGATCGAACTGGCCCAAATCTTGGAGCAGGCAGATGTGAGTGGTTCTCTCCAAGCTTATGCCACGGCTACACGAATACTTCGTGAGAAAGTTCATGCCGAAATACCTCCTGAGATATTGAATAATGTGGGAGCCCTGCACTTCAGGTGTGTATCCAGGTCATTAAAAAAAAGAAACTCTTGAATTCAGTACAGCATTCAACCCAAAGTTTGGTGTCTTAAGTAAGGGAAGAACTCACCTAGTATTAAGACTAATAGCATGTGTAAATTCACATCATGTTAGGGTAGCTGGATCCATTCCCTGTCCCACCTGCAGTTTCCCAGGAATATATCTGGTGCCTGCAAAATCACCCAGCTTGGGTTCTGGGTTGAGGTGTTCAGAGGTATCACCAGTGCTTCAAACTGGGTCCCCTTCATACCTGCTGGAGTACCATGGTTTCCAGAATTGCTAAACATGCATTAGATTGATTGGTTTTGCAAGGATCTAAAAATGTATTTTGTTAACAGGGAATGTAATTGCATCTATGTGTAAAATTTCTTTTCACCCTTGTCCCCAACAAAACCCAAGGAGGTACATATAAGTGTGTGTGTCTGAAGGATGTGGCTTTGGTCAATTATCTGTCATTGTCTTTATTTTTTTAAATGACTTACAATTCAATTTTTGTGAGCTCTTTTTAAAAATATAATTTAATCCATTTAGGGGACATTAAACCATTCACTTGATGCAAAGGAATGTGCATGATAGACACTATAATTGCCTTCACTTGCTGTCTTCTAGTCAGTTCCATTAAAAATCTTATAAACTATGTTACTACAAACAACACCATACCACCATGACTGATAAAAAATACATTGTATGCAAAACAACATGCAAATGAGCAACAAACCTGTTGATACATGTGTAATCTATAATCCTCATCTAGTGGAATGTTTTGTTCTTTAGTCATTATTGTGATAATAATGTTCATCATCTAGGAATTTCATGCTTGTAGTCTGCAGTAAATTATGTTCCTTAACCCTTTGTGTAGTGAGTTTTTTTCGTTCTGTCTAACCCCCAGGAGTGAGTTTTTTTCAAAAGAATTAAAATTGGTCCAGTTTCAGTTTTATTGGCTTAAAACATTGTTTTATTTTATTTATCTATGTAAACATGTTTACTATAGATTTACAATATTTTTAAATAATATTTTAAACATT
>WURS02464776.1:0-13373 GCA_011762765.2 Rhinocypha anisoptera | reverse complement strand
CTCTCTCTCTCTCTCTCTCTCTCTCTCTCTCTCTCTCTCTCTCTCTCTCTCTCTCTCTCTCTCTCTGTCCCTCTCTCAGGACCCGAGAGTCGATATCTGGTGGTAATATCACACTTTTAGTTGGACATTTGGTTGAAAGAGAGAGTGTGTCACACTCACACCAACGGTTGCCACGCTGATGAAATCCTGAAGTGGTGAGAGAGAGAGAGAGAGAAAGTGTGTGAGATTGGCGACACTGATGCGACACGAGTGTGTGTCCATTGTGTGTGTGTGTGTCACAAGTCCCAGTTGAGACCTAGGCAACAAGCCACAATGGGACCTGAGAGTGCCGCCACTTACTCACTCAGTGTGTTAACTTCATCATCATCGTTGCCGTTGCTTGGTATGAAGAGTCAATTGAGTGGCAGTGGCAGTCACTCTCTCGGGCACCGAGAGTCAATCTCAGATTCAAGATCCATGAGAGAGAGAGAGAGAGAGAGAGAAAGCCAAGTACCATAGTGGTATCCGGTGGGTGTGTCTATGTGGGAGGTGGCTCAAGTGGTTCTACTAAACAAATGTGACACGTGACACACGCGGCTGCGCAAACCACTTATCCAAGAGAAAGAGAGAGAGAGAGAGAGATGTGCCAAACTGTCAAGAGTTGAGACATCTAACTTTTTCTTTATACCAAAGCACCGGGATACAAAGAGTTTTATCAATTTCAAACGCATTGACTCATTAGGCAACTCACACATGTTAAAAGAAAAAATACTAAGATTAACTTAAATTAATTTTTCTAATAAAAATTATTTTTTCAGTTATATCGCTATTATATAGCGATCATTCTTCACAAAGTAGTTCATTTTGGTGGAATCGAGAATTAAGGTATCACGTACATCATTTATATCATGGTTTGAAAATTTTGAATTTTTGGTTAACATAATTCAAGTACACATATTGCCTCCCATATTGCCATATTGGCTTCTCTAATTTTCGGTTTCTGCTCAATTAGCGCTCAAACGCGACCTCGGCAATTTTGTTTGTTCCAGCACGTGTGATGCCATAGTGTGGATTGAATCCACACACACATTCACAATTGATCGACACCACCGCACGACACAACAGGAGAGAGAAAGAAAGAGAGGTGACAACAAAACACACTCGGCTCAATTTGCAATTAAATGAACTAATACACTAATCTCAATTTCCCCCTCACTTCTCTCTCTCTTCACTCTCACTCAGCAAAGAGTCTAAATGCCCGACACTTCTCAATATCATTTGAAATATATATACAGAAAAAAGAGCCCTAAGCACAGAAATTGAAAGAGAGTGAAAGAGAGTGAAAGAGAGAGAGAGAGAGAGAGTGGGAAAGAGAGAGATTGAGACCCTATCGGTGGCATATGTTCTCAGATGGTTCTCAATTGTGACAGACGTGAAGTGTGCACGTCCTTTGCCTGGCCGTACGCGCGCGACTCACTCGATCAAGCGTGTGCCTAATTGAGTCCACTCTCTCTCTCTCTCTCTTACTCTCTCTCTCTTTCTCTCTCTCTCTCTCTCTCTCTCTCTCTCTCTCTCTCTCTCTCTCTCTAGACCCCTCCGTTCCAAACTAGGATTGTTGCCGATCCAAAGCCGTACAGCCCCGATAGTGGCCTAAGTGGCCTCGAGAGCGTGAAAAGTGAGTCTGTTACCGATAGCGGCGTGACAATGTGTGTGTGTGTGTGCCAACTAGGCCTCTGTATGTATATTGATCCTATGCATTTCTCGGGTCTGGATTTATATTATTATTATTATTATTGAAAGAGAGAAAGAGAGAAATATCAAGCTCTATAAACGAGTAGGATCGGTTGCGAGCGGGGACCTTGCGCACGGATGATTAGCGTTGACCGAGTCAGCATCAGTGTCACTAATCACTAATCCCAAGGCATATAGTTGGAACTTTTTCGGATGTTGAAACCTAGAGCTTTTCCGCTTTTATTCACTCTCTCTCTCTTTCTCACTCACTCTCACTCCCTTTTGCTTGATATACGCAATCATGTCATCTACACACAATTGCCCACACACCGACTTTAATTTACACCCACACACACTAATCCACACACCAAATGTGATACGTCATTTCATATTTTTTTAAATAACTATCCGGAAGAAACCCAGTTATAATTAATATTTTATTTTATATATAAATTAAAACAAATACATCTATGTACAATGTGAGTGTGTGAATGAAACTGTACATGGCGAAATATGATTGTGCAAATATGATTGGTCAAGTGGAGATTTGATCATCTTTGAGGCTGGTTGCGGTTGGAAGACCTGCTTTGTGATGAGCTAATTTACTGTGGGTGGGAAACCATGGAAGGTTGTGTAGTAAAAGGTGTGCCGCCATGGTAGGTGGGTGATGAACGTCGGTAGGTGTGGAACTGGTGGCTAGACCTCGGGGAGCTAGGGCCGGAAAGGGGGGTGAACTAAAGAGGGCGTGACTGGATACGGTAGGTAAAAATGATGGGTAAGGCAGTGTGGACGATATAGAACCACCAATTGTGCTGGACAGAGTTGTAGTTTCGGGCTTTGGTAAACTACTTTGTTGTCCTAGCATCGAAAATGAGTTAAGCTCGAATCCGGTTGGGTAGTGTGGGAATGTGCTATTTGGGGCTATAATTGGTGTGTTTGGTACCATCGATGGCAACACTGACCGTGTGCCATTCGTATTCACGCCCGTGCTTGGTGGGTAGAGATGTTGCAAAAAGAGATTCATCTCGGGCGTGTGGTGATGACGTTGCAGTAAAAGTTGCTTGTAGGTAGATAGGTAGTCAGTGCCACTACTACTACTATGAGTTCCGTTGGTGCTGCTGGAAGAAGTGGACGCCAAATTTGTAACGTTGGTGCTAACCGATTCGGTTGACTCAGATTGCTTCACTTGGCTCTCTTTGCTGGTTTCTTTGGTTGAAACTGGTTGAAACGCTGACTTAGGTGAATGAGCCGGACTTGTGGTGGTTCCCAGTGGCGAGGACTTCGAGTTGCTGCTTGATGAAGGCGAATGACTGCCCACACTGCTTGCACTTCGACTCGTTTCCTGGCTTGATTTAGCCAGAATTGACTCATTGCTTGCTTCCGTGTTGGCTTGCGAGTGTTGACTTGAAAAGCGAATATAATCTGATGGCGTGAAATTGGTGGGCGTACTGAGTCCGTTGCTCCCATAACTGGTCAATGGAAAAGTACCGGATGGAGGTGGAAGACCGAATGGAAAAAGATGTGGCGCAAACGATGGCATTAGAAGCGGTGGTGCATTGCTGCCACTGACACTTGAGCTTGGCCCCGGACCATAGGGCAAACCAAAATTTCCATAAGCCATCGCTGCCGCTGCTGCTGCCGCAAAAGTGGAATTTTGAGCCATGTTGAGCGCTGCAACCTGACGCCTCAAGGTAGAATTACGCGGACCACGTTCTTCTTGTACCGCGTCTTTATTCATACCCTCACGGAGACACTTCTTGAGCC
This sequence comes from Rhinocypha anisoptera, assembly GCA_011762765.2. Taxonomy (NCBI): domain Eukaryota; kingdom Metazoa; phylum Arthropoda; class Insecta; order Odonata; family Chlorocyphidae; genus Rhinocypha; species Rhinocypha anisoptera. The sequence continues at coordinate 9,899 of WURS02464776.1, read as the reverse complement.
TGCACGCTCGGCACTGGTTACGGTGTGTCTTGTCCACCAAACACTTGTTGGCGCCACTGCCGCGAGCCTTGCAGATATACTGGCGGTTGCGACGAATCGAACGTTTGAAGAATCCGGCACAACCATCACAGGCAAAGATGCCATAATGCTTGCCCGAGGAGTAATCCTGGCACACCTTGCAGGGTATGTTTAATAGGATTCGACCGGATGTGTTGGCTCCGTTGAGAGCGGCCGCCATCAGTGAGGGCGAGTCGGATCGACTGTCCGAGCTGAGACATGAGTCAAGTTCCATCTCGGCGCCACCGGTGATTGGCTCAGTGCTGCACATAACGACTCACACTGATTGACTGATCGACCGGCAGTGACTGACTGACGTGTCCCCGCGACTTCGGGTCGCTACTGGCCGACGCACTTTAATGCCCTGCCCCCCTTACCCCCACTGACTACTACCCTTGACACCCTCACTTTGGACCGCTTGTTTGGCCTTTGTCACCCGCCGCCAGTGGTGTGGACTTGTGACGCATGAAAAGTCATCGAGTCGAGTCAGAGAGAGTGAGAGCGAGAGAGAGAGAGAGAGAGAGAGCGATCCATGCCCGTGCCAGTTTCAACTTGCCTCCTCTTGGTACTCGGTGCTCTTGATGCCGTACTGGAGAAGTCCAGCCCGCCTGGGATGGTTCAGTCACCGCCTCACCCGGACTTACGCCTCGTACGTGTGAGGTGTGACCTTTTGCCTCCACTCGACTTGTTAGCACGCTAAGCTTTTTGGTGGGGGCAACTTTTTGACACTTGCTTTTCACTCAATTTTACCGGTCACTACACCGCACCAACTCGATAGCCTGAAAACACATCTTAGCACATTTTCACATTATTTTTGAATAGCATTTTACGTTAATCACCAATAATCTAGTATAATGATATTAAATTACCTTAAATTTAAATAAAACAATTAAATTGGACATATTTGTGCAAAATAGATTCAGTTTAACAAATGAAGAGGCTCAAAGACCATTGTTGTGAAGCCATCGTTCAAACATGTCTCGCAACATTTTTCGAAGTCTATCAGCTAACTTCTGGTCCGGGTCTGGCTGTGGGTCCGGGTCGGGCTTTGGGTCTGGGTTAGGCTGTGGATCCGGGTCTGGTTCGGGGAATGGATCGGGATCCGGATTTGGAAAGGGGTCGGGATCGGGAAATGGGTCTGGATCTGGGAATGGGTCTGGATCTGGAAATGGGTCTGGATCTGGGAATGGGTCTGGATCTGGGAAAGGATCGGGATCTGGATTTGGGTCCGGATCTGGTTGAGGGTCCGGATCAGGAAGAGGTTTATTCTGGCATTCGCCGTGAAGTTCACGGTAGCGCTGTTCGGGAATGCACGTGGCGTACGTTTCATCAAAATCTTGACCCTCGGGACAGATGAACAAGTCCAAACGATGAATCGTATCCTGTGTGTAGCACCGGTAGAAACGGTGACAATCGTACGGATTACGGTAAAACTTGTCCGTATCATCCTCTGGACAGTGCAACAATTTGGTCCAATCAACATGATCCAAATCATTGGAGTCATGTGACACCGGTATAGACAGCACTGCCGAAAGGCAAGCTGCCAACACCAAAATCACTCGCAATGGTTTCATTGTGTGTTCTGTGTGTATCCAATTCGACATATGCTGCAATTCTCTTGGCTTACTCACCTATTTAAATACTAACTACAACCCACACATTGTGCTTGTGTTAGGTTACAATCAAGTGACCAAGAGATCTACTCTTGAATGATTAAAATGCACAGCTATCAAAAGCAAAGATGATTAGACCACCACTTGTGACACTTATGCTCGATTCCCACTCATTGCTTCATAAAAACTTGTTCTAACCAAATAACATAACTTTGCGGATTTTGCACACTTTATGCTTATCTCGCCAGATCTAAAAATCAAAAATGAGAGAGAGAGAGAGAGAGAAGTTTAAAACGCAATCTAGACATTTAGTCCTTATTATTACGTGTTTTTGGTTTTTAACCCCCAATAATCGATTTTAAGCAGCCACATGATTTTTAGACAGATTATAACTTTCAAAATAACGCAGACAAATAGATAGACAAACAGACATAATTTCATCATTTGGAAATAACTACTTTGGTGCCATATCTCTTGTTAGATTTAAAAATCAAAAGTGAAAAAGAAAGAGAGTAATTGAAAGAAAGTGAGAGAGAGAGAGAGAGAGAAGTGTAAAACTCAATTTAGACAGTTAGTCTTTAGTACGTGTTTTTTTGTTTTTGGCATCCAAAGATCAATTTTAAAAAACCACATGATTTTAAACACAAATTAACTCTCAAAATTATGGAGAAAGGGAAAAAGACATAATTTCATTACTTGTAAATAGCTACTTTGGTTAGATATCTATCTATCGATCGAGACGAGAACCATCGAGAATGTGTTTTTAATATAAAACGTTAAATTAACAAAAACTTGTGACTAGTGATGATAACAAGAAAAACATTTGATATATGTGGGTTTAATAAACTGACATCACTGACATCTTGACGTACGTATTACGTATGTACAAAAAAATTTAGTAAAATTCTAAATAAAATACAAATGCCATTGTGCGATATATATAAAACTGATTACTTATCATTATTAATCAATTCTTAAATTTGATTTTTAAAATTATTTTACAAAAAAATTATTATTTTAAAAATTCCTAACATATCAGCACTTATGTTATGCAAATGCAATGTAATGCAATGAATGTAAAGTGCACAATGCACTTCAAAAATACATTTTCGAGAGTTTATTGAGAAATGGAAATTATCGATGGCCATTTGTGTTGCATAATTTTGTTAAATAGTACTAAATTTCATAATTCTTTAAAAAGGTATACAAATTAGATGCTAAAATAGAATGATAATTTTTTTAAAAGTTAAAAATAGTCAAGAAGCCAAAAAGTATGCAATAATTTTTGGTAATTGCCAAATGTGGTAATAATAATGATAATGATTATAGTAAAATCCCTCAAGGATAAGTACTTTAAACGCATTAAATAATTAATTAATTAATTAATTAAGCACTTTAATTAAAACATTAATTAATTATACTTTTTGTTATATTTAGTTTTTCAAATAAATTTAAATAATGAATTTTGATTTTATTAATTTTGATTAATATATCAAATATAAAGTTTTTAGCGCCACCTGGAGTCGGTTTAGAAAACTTTTACTGAATTTTTACCTTTCGTTTTTTTTGCATTTATGTTTTATAGAATATTATTTAGTATTATTTTATTATGTGGTTTATTATTTATTAATTTAATAAAATTTAAATAATCATAAAATATAAATATATAAAAAATTTAATTTACAAAAATAATCTATTTAAATACAATGACAATTTTGTAGTAATGAGAATTAAGCAGTGTTTTAATTAATTGTTCTCAACGTCAAAAAAAGTGATAAATTTTCTTAATATTGTTTTGTTTGAGGTGAAATGACTGCTAGAATTTAAAGTTAAACTAACAATGAGACTTGCAGACATAATAAAATAGATCAAATTTCTCATATATTTCAATAGCTGAGATATAAAACAGTTAATTAGTTAATTGTTTAAACACTAAAATCTAGACAAACTACTTTTAGACTATAGAAAAAGTTACTTAGCTTAGAGAAATTGACCAAATGAAATCCGGATTTGCGAATTTAGATGATGACTTTATGCTTCATGTGACAATTAAATAAAATCGAATAGACATTATAACAAAAATTATTTTTTTGAAATCCCAGAGAATAATAACTCTAAGTTTAACGATTATTATCATAATAAACATAATAAAAGCTATTAAAATAAACAAACTTATAAAAAATTAAACAAAAAAAACAGTGGCAATGGTAATCAGACAATGAGTCAAAGGTCAATTGTTACAGTGACCAATCAGAAATAACTCATCTCATGATCAAAGTTAACAATGATATTAAATGACTCACAATTTAAAGCTAAATTATTTGAACAAAAGTAAAATAATAACTTTTTTAATGTCAAATGTCACCAACATATATCTCTTAATTATTTTACTTATACATAATCCGTTTGTTAAGTTTTTACTAGCTAACAGAAGTGTTTAGTGTTTAGTTGAGTATCTTTTCACAAAAAAGACTAGGAAAGTTTGAAAACCTAGTTTGCATTGGTCATTTATGAAATTGATCAAAACCGTTTTAATTAAAATGTTGCTCTCCGTTTTTGTAGTGTGTGCATAAAAAATTTTACTTCACTTTTACGCATTCCTTTTTAGTTTTACTGCAAAAGATACAATATTAATCTCATGTTTCCGTCCGTCCGTTTTCACAAAAATTCTTGTATTCTTCCCGGGCACCAGAAAAACTGAAAATTGACAAAAAGTGCCATCTATTGGAATTAAAATCAAACATTGAGTTTTTTTCAAACATTCTCGGACAACCTACGCCACACTTTTCTCACCTTGCTCATAGGCGAGAGTTAAACTTTTTTCTTATAAAGTAATTTTTTATTGTAGTAAACAAATAAATGTACAAATTGTTAATCTGAGAAAGGGGGAAAATAATTAGGTTAAAAAGGGGTCACAAATAGCAGAGGGTGTGTGTACAAATAGATCAATAGTGGGGCGAACAATCTCTACACTCTTAGAAATGAAAGTGGTTAAACTTATAATGAGGAACAAGTTTAATTTTAAATTTGTATTCACAACATTTAAGTCTACAATATACAAAGTTTAAATTTATTATAAATTTTAAACTTGTATTTTTACAAAATTAAAATTAAAACTAATTTTAAATTTGCGTTTTGTCAAATTTAAACTTGATATTCAAATTTAAACTTGAAAAATAGGAAACAAACTTACGTTAAAATTTATAATAATTAAATTTTACACTTTAAAAAAATCAAGCTTAACCACTTTCATTTCTTAGAGTGTCTACTGGAATACGTTCAATAATTATTATATTATTATTTATCACTTATAAGTGACCGTGACACATGTAGGTGGGGCTCGAAAATGATAAAATTTTGTCGATGAACAGTGCCTTTAGCATTAAAAAACACGCCATACGCCATTGTGTAAATTGATGCTGCGAAGGGAAGAGTGTTGGCATATTTTCTGATTTTTGATTTTTTTGGATGACAAGATCGAGATTTTGTGCGGTGAGCTTTGTAAGTGATGGGAATATCCACGGCAAAGGCCTTCCGATCGGGTGTCCTCACGATGATGTGGGGTCTCAGTCAACACGGAAATTTGTGCTTGCGCCTCACATGGTGGCCGTTTCGTTTCAAGAACTCTAGAGCTCTGCTAGAATCTTCCCCAATATGGCGTGGTGTTTCTGTAGTCTGTGTAGGTATCCTTCTGTGTTGCTTGGCTCTTTGATTGTCAATACATGCTCAAAGTTATACAAACCTGTAAAAATTCACTCTTTCGCAGACAGTCTGCACCAGATCCAGTCTATCCTTTGTAATATTTTACATTCTCCCTAACTTGTCAAGCCAGAATTTGTACTGCATAATTTTTACTCGTAATCATAATATGCACACACAACACCGCAGCTTGTCGTGGTTTACCGAATCTGGTAGGTGACAGTGAACGCCTCGAGGCAATCATCCCACCTCTGCTAATCTCCTTCACTAGCAAAGGATGTTCACTAATGCGCATCACGGCTCTTCGTGCTCTCAGAGGGTCCTGGACAAGCGTGGCCATTCTACTGCGTACGCCTGATTAGAGGTTCGTCTCTCTCTCTCTCTCTCTCTCTCTCGTAATTTGTACTTAATGAATCCTAATATGCACACACAAGGCTGCAGTTTGTGGTAGCTTAACAAATCTGGTAGGTGACAGTCAACGCTTCGGGGTAAACATCTTACCACTGCTAATCGTACTACTGCTAATCGCTTGCAATAGCAAAGGATGTTCACTAATGCGCATCCCAGCTCTTCATGCTCTCAGAAAGCCCCGGGCAAGTGTGGCTAGGTTCCAGGTTCGTGCTTCTCTTTAATCTTTTGTTTTCTCTATTGGTTAGTTGGCCCTTTTCTTTTTCCTTTTGTCACTCGGCTTGGGTGCGTCACAAGATAAATCTTAATCCTTTCCCAAGTAAAGTTGAGCCGGGATAATCAATATGTTGTGGTATCACGTGATGAGTATGAGTAGCACAACACCAAGCACCTACAGCATGCTAGCTGCACCTAGAAGCACTCAAGACAAATTTTTAAGTCACTTTTAGTCACGTCAAAAGTTCACTTTGACCGTGGTAAATTATACAAATTACAAACTTGCAGCTAGTGCTTCTTGCAGCTTGCTGAATGCCACATACATATAGTGTTGGGCATGTATGGGCACTCTTTGGTGTTGCCGTAGCATTTCATCAAGTGTGTTTTGCAACGTTGCGTTTACACCTAAAAAGCAGCCTATGCAGGTAAGTATCCTTCTGGGTTTCCTAGCCTTGTGATTGTCAGTAAATGCTCTAAGTTGCACGAACCAGTAAAAATTCTGCTTTTCCGCAAACAGTTTGCACCAGATTTTGGTAAATCAATCTTTTGTAATATATTATACGTTCTCCTCAACCAGTCAAGCTACTGCCTAATTAGTACTCGATTAATCCTAATATGCTCACACATGACTGCAGCTTGTCGTGACTTACCAAATCTGGTAGGTGACATTCAACGCCTCGAGGCAATCATCCCACCACTGCTAATCCCCTGCAATAGCAAAGGATGTTCACTAATGCGCGTTAGGGCTCTTCGTGCTTCCAGAAGGTCCTGGGCAAGTGTGGAAGTTCTACTGCGCACGCCTGACTAGAGGTTCGTATCTCTCTCTCTCTCTTTTGTTCTCTCTTTTTAGATTGCTTTTCTATTTTTTCTTGCTTCTCAACTTGTGAGTGTTGCAAGATGAACCTTAATCCTTTTCCGAGAAATGTTGAGCCCGGATAACTAATATGTTGTGGTGTCGCGTGAAGAGTATGGGTAGCACAACACCAAGCGCCTGTGGCACCTGCACCAAGAAGCATTCAAAACGAGCTTTGAAGTCGAACCGAGTTCACTTTAACAGTAGCAAATTAATCAAATTGCAAGATTAAAGCTAGTGCCTCTTGCAGCAAGCAGTATGCCACAAACGTCTAGTGTTGGGCTACTCTATGGTGTTGTCGTTGCATCTCATCATGTGTGTTGCAGTTGATACCTAAAGAGCAGCCTGTGCAGGTAGACATACTTCTGGGTTGCCTAGCCTTGTGATCGTTAGTAAATGCTCTAAGTTGCACGAACCTGTTAAAATTTTGCCATTTCGCAGACAGTTTGCATCAGATCTAGTCTATCCTTTGTGATATTTTACATTTTCCCCAACCCGTCAGGCCAGAATTTGTACTGCGTAATTTGTACTTAATGAATCTTAATATGCACACACAAGACCGCAGCTTGTGGTGGCTTACCAAATCTGGTAGGTGACAGTCAACGCTTCAGGGCAATCATCCCACTACTGCTAATCCCCCGTAATAGCAAAGGATGTTCACTAATGCGCCTCACAGCTCTTCGTGCTCTCAAAAGGTCCCGGGCAAGTGTGAGAAATGCCACGGCAACACAAACATATAGTGTTGGTGTTGCCGTGGCATCTCATCAGTGTGTGTTGCAAAGTTGGGTCGACACCTAAAGTTCAGGTAGGTAACTCAAGCAGCGGTGGCGCAGTGGTATTAACCGTCGCTATCAGTCTTGAGGAGCGGGGATCGACTCTGCGGTAGAGGTTGACCTGCTCGATTACAAGCAAGGTAAACTTAGGAGGCTGAGGTGAGCCTTGTCTTTCGAAATTTTCTCGTTGGATAGCTTATAGCCATCGTTGGACCCGGATGAAGGCTCGAATTTTTTAAAAATAGCACTAACCTGGCTTTGTGTATTTAACGATGATTTCAGACATCCTTGACCAGGACAAAAGTGCTCTGGGAGGCAAGGTAAAAACCCTAGGCCCGAGGTGTGTTTGTGGGAGTGTGAGTTGGAGGGGCCTTGGGTCTGACAAAAAAAGAACAAGTAGATATTCTCCTGCGTTGTCTAGCCTTGTGATTGTCAGTGAATTCCCAAACTTGCACAAATCTGTAAAAATTCTGCCTTTCCAGACAGTTTGCATCAGATTTTGATTAGTTTATTTTTTGTAATATACGTTTCCCCAACTAGTCAGGCTACTGCGTAATTTGTACTTGATAAATCATAATATGCACACACAATACCACAACTTGTGGTGGCTTACCAACTCTGGTTAGTGGTCGTCAATGCCTCTGGGCAAGCATCCCACTACTGCTAATCTCCTGCAATAACAAAAGATGTTCACTAACGCGCATTACAGCTCTTTGTGCTCCCAAAAGGTCCCTGACATGTGTGGAAGTATGGCCATTCTACTGCGCACTTGCTGTCAAGAGTTTGGTGTCTCTCTAGTGTGCGTCGCAAGATGAACCTTAATCCCTTTTCCCGGGTAAAGTTGGGCCTGGATAACATTTTGGAGGCAAACCAGAGTACAAAGCTAGGGTGGTACCAGTTTTGGTAGTGGAACCCACTGATCCAAACCACGCCTTTTGGGCGCTGCACACCGTTGGGCTCCAATAACCGAGACCAGCCTGTGCTGGCTATATATTAGATAGATAGATGAAAAGAAAGAGAGAGAGAGAGAGAGAGAGAGGAGCCAAGAAGCCACTTGCCCAGTTACACTGTCCCATTGTATTGTTAGTCTCAATTGGAACCTAAAATCGGCGTCACTAAGACTGTTTTACTCATTTCGTCGTTCGCCACTTTCAACGTCGAATTGTCTCTCTCTCTCTTTCTCTCTCGTAATCTCTCGCCATGTTGGATGCTTTGTTGCTGTTGTCCGTCTTTGGCATGGTTGCCGGGTATCAAACTTGGCCTTGTAAGCGTCGTGGCGTAATCTATGAACGTGTTTACCATGGAGGCCATGGTAGATCGGATCGAGGGTAAACAATTGTAGTAGTACTCTTCTGGTTTTCTCATTCGATTAATCAATTGTTTCTCTCTTTCACCCTCTAAGGCGTCTTCTTCGTTCCAGGGAAAGATTCTACGAAATGATGCCTGCTGATGGTAAACTCTTTTTGTTTTGTTTATGTTAAATTATAAAACTACCAACGTGTGATTAAGTGATTATTTGTTGAGAGAAGGATTTCAAGCAGGGTTTGAAACATTTGTGCCCGCGGTGAAATAATCCTTTTGCGAGAGTTGGGGCGCATTTGGGATTTGTCACTTGCACACTTGGTAGAGCTTTAGTTTTAAACTATAGTTAATTAAGAGAATCCAGAGAAGTTGAAGCTAGTCGACATTGTTGTTTTAAGTATGTGGTTGTTCACTTGCATTGCAGAGGAGAATAATAACGTTTTAGCCAAATGACAACCAACCACCAATCTGACCCTGTGGCCACAAATTCGCACTCTTCCAATCAAAATGATTTGCCGCATTTACCACTTTTTCGTTAAATAATTTATGTTAAATTAAAATCACTAGCGTGCGATTAACCCTTTTGATCACATGAATTATCAATAAAAGATAAGCCTTATATCACTAATTAAATGAGAGGGACACATACGACCCGATAGCGCCGTTGCGAGAGAAAGGGTTAAGTGATTATTAGTTGAAAAAGATTTCAATCAGGATTTGAAACATTTGTGTTCGCGTTGTGGTAAAGGTAAAATAATCCTTTTGCGAGAGTTGGGACGCGTTTGGGATTTGTCACTTGCTGAAACTTTAGTTGTTACGTCTCAAGCGTAACTTCTGTGTTTTTCAAAACTCCTGTTTACTTCCAACTTTTTAACTCTAAAATCTATTTACAAAATAACAAAAAAATGGGCAAAAAAGAGGCCACCACTAAAATGGTGGATTAATAAAGGAATATTTACAAAGGAAGAGGAACTTACA
>WURS02464755.1:0-13374 GCA_011762765.2 Rhinocypha anisoptera | reverse complement strand
TTCCTTCATATATCCAAGAGATTTTGTGCATCGCCATACGGCATTTTCTACGAACTCTATATATATATATATATATATATTTCGGATAATGATGATATCCACTCAAAAGAAAAGTGGCCCATGGATCTGTGTGTGTTTGTGTGAACGTACACAACTTGTGTTAACATGTGTTAAAATGCGAATCTTGACAACAACGCATCCGGTTATTCCTCTCTCTCCGAGGGCAATCGTAAATTAAACGAAAAAGCCAAAGTGAATACATTTTTCGCTGTCGCACGCTTATCGCTAGACACGACGTCCGATTCGCCCTTTCCTGAGGGCGCCCCGCCTCCCCGTGGGGGGGGGGGGGGGTCAGAGATAATTGCCTTTCTGCCATCCACCTGCCTCTTTCGCCAAGTGAAACGGAGACATATAAATGAGAATGCATGTTATTTCTTGGGAGTCTAAGGTAGACAGCGACCAAAGTTAAAGAAATCATGGCGACACACGGTCTACTTCTTCTCCTGCTTACTGCCGTCGTGGCAACGCTGACTAATGGTACGTCTCCAACATCGGCCCACCCTCTCCCTCTCTCTCTTTCCCTAGAGTCTTGGGCGCGGAGAACCACGAGAACATCCCTCGCCCTTTGTCAGCAAAGTTTCGATCCGTTTTGTATCCACTAAATTTTTGTGTGAGAATTTGAAATTATTTCACAAATTATAGACAGATGAAGTATTAAGATATATATATTAACTGTAAACTATGAACAAAAATTTGTGAATTAATCACGTACATTCCTCTGTCTCTCTATTAGGCATGTGGCCGTTGTTAGGGACGAATTAAATAAGTAACGCCTCAAACTTCTGCTCCTACCACGAAATTTTAGTTTGCAGCTTTCATCAACTTTCATCATGAGGAATTTTTCAGCATTTGTCACATAAATCATCGTTATTATATATTTAAGCGATCCTTCTTAAGTTTTTGCTTCATTCACTTTGCTGCCTTAACTCATTTCCTTGTCACCTATGGATCTCAAAAGCTGAGCCACCGATCGGTGGCAGAAACCACCATCTGTCGGGCTACCACCTTACATTAAACGAGGAGTGTCACACACATTAGTTAAAAATTGCTTTAATAGTCGAGTATGATCAATGTGAAACATTCATCAGTGTGAACGCAGACTATTCAGCAAATCGTGAGTTTAAAAAAATTGAAATGGCACGTCGTCAATACTTTTAGGCAATTTTCGCCAACGATAAACATATATTTCTGAATTATCAGGCAAATTTAATCAAGGACCTTAACCTACATTTCTCTTTACGCGTAGTCAATCACACAATAACTACCTGCATCACCTTGAGATTGACCAACGTTTTCTCCTTTTCCCTTTCACTCTTTCAATATGTTATCCCTTCTATTGAATTCACTTAACAAAAATACCCTTCTGAAGGAATTTCAAATATTCGAGATTCTATTATTATATTCGAGATTTCTAATATTATATTCGAGATTCTTTTAATTTTGTGGAGCCCTTCCAATCCTCACTCACCTCAGCACTCCCTCAACCGTCACTCTGCAGTTCACTTTCTCCATATTTCTCCACGGACACATTTCCAAGGTATCTCTTTGCTCAAAACTACATAGAGTAACTATTTTTTTCCTCGGATTCCTTTTTATTAATTTCTATCCCTCTTCTTCGTTTTGCTGAGCATGCAAAATATATTCTCTGTTAACTTAATCCAGAGACACTTTAATCTCTTCATTTGCGTAACTCATCTCCTTCTAGTTTTCCCTCAACATTTCATACTTTTTCTCCTGTCTATGTCTAATTTGATCTTTACTCCATATTTCACAAACTTGTCACATTGTTCTCCCAACATACTAATAATCTCCTTGCTGATTTCAGCTAAAAATACTAAGCCATTTGCGATTATTATTAACATTACCATCTTTCGTCCGAAACAAATCCCTCTATTTTCATTACAAAATTCCTTGTTCATATTTCCTAGCTGATATTTTGAATAATGTTGGATACATATAGCATCTGTCTACCCCTTTCCAAAGAGTTTTCTGTCATCCTACCTACACACCTCATTCTTACATTTTGCTCTACAATGTCTTTAATTATTTTTTTTTCTCCAGTCAATTCCTTTTTTTCAATATAGCTATTATTTTGCTTCGCTTTTTCGAAGAATTCCTTATGTATAAGGGCTCTGTTCAATTTCCAGGTTTTCCATACACATTTACATAGGCTATAGCATCACTCGTTACGGCTCATTTTCTAAATGCACACTATTCCATTATATTATTCGACATTCCATAAAGGCTTCTGTTAAAGGTTCTTAACCTGCAAATATTTTAATTACGGTTACATTCAATTTTGCTGTTGATAATATTAAGACAGAGAGGTGAAATGCAATTTAAATATTTTATGGTCGTATTCAGGCGAAATTATGTCTATATTATTATAAACCTATTTAACAAAATTCATTCCCGGGGCATGACTTGAACCAGCGGGGTTTATATTTGGAGGACACGTTCCCCACTAATCTAACATAAGATGTCAAAATAGAGATGGAATAAATGACACTTATGTTCCAAAATATTAGGAATCAAACTTAAGTAAACGTGCTGCCTCTCCCCATGGTTCATTTTTGGGGGTTATTATCCTCATTTTAACCCTCATAAATATTTTCTATTGAAACATTTTCCAAAAATTTCCGTAATGCAAAAAGAAACACCACTTCTAATTTTTTCCCTTTTGTGCTTTCATATGGAATAGCAAAATATTTCTATAGGCTAATTCGGGACAGATAATTTATTACGAATTTTTTATTTTTTTCAGTTTTTTGTTTACGGCCAGAAAAATATGAAAATTAGTTTTCATCATTCGTTGACTTGATTTAATATGTATGTTTAATCTGTTTATATACACTCATCTTACACACTTCTACCATAAAGCACTTTCGAAAGTGAATTTTCGGAGACTTCAGAAAGAGGATGTGAATTTTTCATCTAAGAATGTTTTTCTATGCACTTAAAGTAAAATGCATAAACTATCATAAAGGTGGGGGTAAAGCAAATTTGTAAATTTTTCACACCGCCCCTTCTTGTGTGAGTGTTTTCCCTCAGTGGGTTTTTTTCGTCAATAATAACAGTCAACTATTCTTACGTTTTCCCGACGCACTTGTAAATATCTTTCTACATGGTTAGTAATTATAGATTATTTATGTCCTGTTTTATTATATTATATATCTTCAGGCATAACTATATCCTGTTTTATTATTTTATTTTTTTAAATCATTCTTTAAATTATTTTTTTAAATATTTTACTTTCATGTAACATTATATTTGTGACAAGGGGTTAGGTGGAATAAGGGAGTATATAGTCTCAATCTCGCCCCAATAAAGATATTTTATCTCAGATCCTCAGAAGCCCCGAATTTACTACTACGTAAATCTACGTAATATCCCAAAAGCCGCCGTAAGGCCAGGCATCAGGCATGATTTCCTACATGTATATATTAGAAATAATTCACATCGATAAAGAACAATATAACTGGTAATTAATAGTCTTTTTTCAGGTATACGAAATCGTTTCAGGATTGACTAGGTGGAATTCCCTCGCCATGAAAGTTTTAGTAGGAAACACTATTTAGTAGCGAAACATGGCCGTGTTGAAATAAACTTTTTATGTAGAAATGCAGTTTCCTTCTAAACCTTTAATGTTTTTCAGGTACATTACAAGTCAGTTGGTAAACTGATATACTTCAGCCTCGTTGCTCTTTGGAGTAATTATGACACTATTGTAGATTATATGGCGCATTGATGCTACTTTTTCGTCTTTTATTAACTTCCAAAATTATAAAAAGATATGGCAACAAGGGACTACTTAGATGACATACACGAACTTAAGGGCTTAAGTTGCAGGGTTATAGGGCTGCACCTAAGGGCTGTATGGCTGCCTTTATGCCGCCACATCCTGTGAGGCATAATTTGGATTTGTGCTCCTATTTTGCAAGTGGTTAATGAAATCATCATTGAATTAGATATTATTTATATATAATTCAAAGATTTGTTAAAATGTAAAAATAAACTTCCCATTCTTAGCTTTAATTTACAAAAGTATATAATAATTTATATGAACCTTCAAAGCTTTAAATGAATCATTCGATGGTTTAAGTTATTTGAATAATTATGATTTGGTGACCAAAATAAATTAGTTTACCAATTCGAAATTAATTCGGAACTCAAATGCAGCGCAAAAAAAAGAAGGTTGAAGTATATTTTTTTGCACTAATTGGGCCGGAGTTGTGCAACTCTGCTCAATTTGTCTGCTCATGATAAAATGTGGGAGCGGTGATAGCCTAGTGATAGTTTGCTGGACTACGGAAACTGCTACTGCTGCGGGCCAGAGTGAAGTTCACGGAATCGGCCGCTGTACTACGATGTGGAAGGCAAAAGGAAATTACAACATTAAATATTCCCTAAAAATGCTGCCCTGCATTCAGATATCGTGATGGCATTGAGGGCTGTAGTCAACCAATCTTCGGATTGTAATACTGATGATGATGATATGATAAAATGTATAGACACTCTTCTGCAATCAAATTGGTCTAAAGAATTTAAATACTACGCTAAAATATTAATTCTCTCTCCACAGCCGCACCAAATCTGCAAGGCCTGGAGGAGGTAGAATGGGAGAAGATGACCCTTCAAGAGATGGCCAATGTCCTGTCCGAGAATCGTCAGTGTCCACCCGGCGAGCGTTACCGTCAGTGCGGCTCCTATTGCCCAGCCACGTGTGCCACGCTTAACAAGCCAGTGCCATGTCCAAACGTGTGTTTAACCGGCTGCTTCTGTCGCGCAGGTTATTACCGCGACATATCGGGCGATTGCGTGAGACCTGAACATTGCTCGGTGCAGGGATCGCTAAGGGATGGCGAAATGAAAGAGCGTTGATAACAAATCTCTGTTCTCTGATTGCGGTCGAAAGGAGCCATTACTTGAAAGGGGCACTACTTACAACCCTACGTGCGTTCTTCAGGGCAAAGGGAATTTTTCAGGCATTCACCCTGCTCTAAACTCTTTTTAGCTTCGGTAACGTCAACGCTCGTTTCTGGTGATTTCAACGGCAGAAGGGGACACTTTCCGAATGGGAGATAAAACGGCAATAATATGTCAACATAATGTCCCAGTTGAGCGAAATTCCAATTGTTCCTTCCTTCTTATCCGCCCCCACGAATACTAATGCATATTGAACATCTGCTAACTAACATGTTCCAGTGATAACAAGAGCGAAAAATGTCACCATTTCGTCAAATTGTTTTCAAGTATTGCAATTCAAATGTATTTGTATCATCGAGTGCGGTGTGTACGAAGGATGATATATAACGTCTCGTTTGATTATCCTTATTTTAATTTTTGTATCGCGAAAAGAGTTATGCGTCAACTAGACAATGAAATAATTCCAACTTTCAAAATTTAATTCTTTTCTCTCGGGTGCGTGCAGTCGATTCTACAGAGGGTAGCAACAAGTTTCAAATGGAATGAGTTGACAACCGATCAAGCGTAAGAGACGCGGTCAGTCTTTCGGATAATCAAGCGTCGAAATACCATTGCTCTGTCGGCGTAATGTAATTTTTAGAAACATTAATAAAAGAGTCCTTACTGACTGTCATGAGCACCTTTTATTGCTGTTTTGTCTATTTCCCCAGAAATTTCGAGACAGAATACGTGGTATTTCTTCGTATAAAGGTAAGTCTGAACCTTATCCTACAAGCTAATTCAAAGTGGGACTGAAATTATAAAGAGAATAAAGCCACTTTACAATTATTATAACTCCTCAACCCTTTTGAGGAACTTAATCCTCAGCACATTGGTATCAGAATTCTCCAGACGACCAAGTCATATGTGTGTTTTAACAAGTGAATCAAAAATACTGATAGTAAATATATTTTAATGCTTAAAATTAACCAGAGCTTTTAGAGATTTAATTTTTGGAAAACAATCGGAAAATTTGATTTGTACGGAAAAAAAATTACAGCCAGCTTGAATCCATAAAACATATTTTATAAAAAGTTGGGTAAATGTGTGCATTCACCACAAAAAACTCAACAAGGTTTTTAATTGAGACTCAAAATCAGGATCAAAATTAATTCATTGCTCCATCCTTGATGAGCACAGGTTATTGGAGATAGAGACAAGGAGAGAAAAAAAGAGAGAGAGCCGAAAAAATTACAAGAACTTCATAGGATGGAATCTACCATTCACAGGAAGGTATTTAATATAGGTGGAAGAAGGGACTACTTAGTCTAAATATCACCTTAATGAAGACCTTTTATTATTATGATTGTTCTAAATGCATACTAGTAGCCATTGAATTTTTAACCCATCATATAAGGACCATGTGATACCCTCCGATTCTTCCCACCACCACTCCCAAAACCACGCATTCTTTAATTGAATAATCCATCGTTTGGCCACTGTCCCCCTCTACAATATATATTTCAATCTCTAGTTGACAAGCATAAAAAACATCGCCTCCTGTAACGTCTACAGAAGTGGATAGACAAAAAGAAAAGTAAACAAGAAGCTGTACAAATTTAATCTTCCTTCACTCCAAGTGAACCGACTAGGTATAAATAGTGCATATTGCCCTTAATTCCTCTCCTATCATATAAACTTAAAATCTGTTACCAACCTAGATCAGTGAAGCTAACGATACTCTGTGGAACCTTCATAATTTCACCTGTGCAGACAAGAATAAACGCAACTTTCTATCCCAATAAGGAGTTAACAAGTTGACGTGTAAAAACCACTAACTGTGACGCATTGTATGTATACCAAGCAATTCGGCCGATCGTTCTAAACCAGGATGAAGGAGCACAGTAGGTCCTTCGGGAATCATGACCGGAAGTCCAACTTTGCCGAGCATCTGTTGAAGAAGGAACACAGCAGTAATTTTCCACAGGAGATATTTCACGTCATTCAGGGCGAAGAGGCAACTACTAAGCTCAAGAAAGATATCACTTCAAACAAGGAAGCAGTAGATATATAAAAAAAAACTATATGGAGCATTCGACTCTATGGACCATTGCAAAAACAGACCAAAGAAGAATTTGTGGGCGGATTTATTACTAATTTTTATTTGTTTGTGGTTTGGGAACGTTACGATTCCGGCGAAGCCGTGAAGCGGCGTTGCAACATTTGTTATTTGTTGAATGTTTAAACAAAGTTACAAATATGGCGGGTATTGCACGGAAGGAGATCACGATAACACCTCGGTGAAAAAAAAACCGACTTCGTCTGCGTTTTCCTCGCGTCTTCCAAAGCTTTTTCAATGCAAAAAAATAAAAATCAGTAATAAATCCGTCCAAAAACATTTTAGCATTACTTGCTTTAGCATTTTAGCATACAATAAATAAGAGCTTGACAACGGTGCAAACTTCGATTGCGTAAGACTACCCAATGAAGTGAAAAAGTATTTTTATTTTTTTACATCAAATTATTTTTTTTAACTAAAGAGCCTAATAGTTGGCAAACGTATCGTTAAAAGATTATTCCAGATAATGTTAAAGTTTGGTGCCAATATGTATCCCTATTGTGGTTTTACGGGGGTTTAAGGTTTCGGGTTTGCGCCGGAAGGCAAAAAAATGGACTATTTGTTTCTACCTGAATAACATTAAAAAAAAAGAAATGGTCTCATACCGTACAACACATAAAACAAGCGAAAGTTAGGTATCAATTATGCTGACATTGATTTTTGCCGCTTTCTTGTAACTAAAGCGTAAGATCGAATATCTATAATTTTTATTCCGAAAATAACTTCACTATAGTTTACAATACACTTCACTTTACAATAACTAAGGCACTTCATTTGCTATGCGTTGGTGATATTCTAATTTCGTCATCGAGCTTTCAGAAACATCTCTATCACTTGAAAATCATTTTAAGAAGCTTTCATATGCTAATGTGTCTCTCAGTTTTGTCCTTTTGTCAACAATAAGATAATTTTCTCTTACATATTGTGGGAAGGGAAGGTGTCACGATGTATTAACCCAAGCAAGATGTAACACAAGCGTTTAAGTCACCTCGTAGTGCTAAGCAGCTTAGGGTGAGGGTGGCGAACCAATGGCACGCGGAGAAATTATTTTGGAATGGCACGAAATGCGATTCCTCGGGGAGTTTGAATTACAGGGTCGAAACTACACCTGAAAATTGATCTGACTGATTTTCGGAGGGGAGACAAAAAAGATACGTTAGTGGTCTCTGCCATCGTAATTATCTGTAATGAACAAAGTTCACTGTGGAGGCCGTCACCTTGTGGAAATCCATGATAGATTGATGAATAAAAAAACCATCAATCTATCTGTAATGAGTTGTAAAAACATCTTCTGGAGGATCATAAACCCTCGCTGTATAATTAAACTCGCCGAAAACATCAAAGCATCAAAGTTCGCACAAATAATGGTGCATATTTTTTCCTTTTATTGTTTTTGTTATAAAAACGTCCTATATTTCTCATAGATATAAATAATCGATATCTTTTATCTCACTCAATGAGTTGACACGCTAGTCATGAGTAGTGTAGCTTGTTTCATAAACTTTGGGACTCAAAGATCAAAAGGTTCGCCAATCCTGGCTTATGGGATCCCTATGGCTCTGCAATAATTATTCAAATTCACAGGCACAGGCAATATTTGACATTAATTGTTCCATTGGAGCTGTTGAAAAAGGGGGCGAAGTGGAAATGGGAGGACAAATATCAGAACGCTGTTAAGAGAGTAAGAAGGTCATGTCTGAATACCACCATCCTGCATAAGAATCCTAACTTTTGTAAGAGGATAACAGTGGCTTCGGTATTGTGCCGTGGTGTTACAAAGGGTAGTATATAACGCCGACGAGGTCATCTCGTTCGCGAGTTGCACACTGTGGGGCCCCAAGCTGGCATATTCGACTAACGAGAAGAAAGAGGCCCTTGTCATCACTTGGACGTTGGTCACGGACCCTTCTTTTGCGGAGGGAGTTTACTATCCCTTTCGTCCACAATGCACTAACCTTTTTAACGTAAAGTCATTTTAGTAACTGTCGGTTAAGGCAATCGATTCTCTTACTACTGGACTAAAGTTTTACGATTCAATATTGCTGATACAACGTAGTCGCAGATTGGTTAAGTCGGAATCCATCACGTAAGATGGGAGAGGAATTTCGGTCTTCAGGCCAATTAATAATTGCAGCGTTGACCTAAAATTTTCCTGATTTCCGGACGATGGGTTTCGCGTCATTAGGCCCCTATCAAACGTGCACTATTTCGCTCGCGATTTGAGCGGACGCGCCAGTCCATACGATAAGAACGCGAGCTCGGATACTAGAAACTAATACTAAATACTAAAAACGTTCCAGTCACGCGTTCTCGAAGCGTATTCCTAAACGTATAGGGTCGATGGGGCCGTGTGAAGGAGAAAAAAATCACATTTTCACTCGCGAATGGAGTGGCTCGTGGATTTTACGGATTTCCAAGAGTTTACGAGCGCTCTGTTAGGTCTACACGTTAGTGTTTGTCGTAGTTGTTGTCTAAATTATAGCCAGCGTAATTCAAAAGAAGAATCAGATGATAGGGATAATAATACAGGGATACTAGTATGACTTCACCTTTCGATATGTAAGAGAGAAGAACGATGTTTGGGTGAAAGAGTGAAAATAACAAAGGGCGAAATTTGGGCGCATGGATCTCGTTAAGGAAATTCGACAAAGCGATTCAGAAATTCACGCGATCAATAACAACTGTCATACGTGGCAAAAACACGTCAGGGTTCCACATTAAAAGTGAGTACCTCTTAGAGGAACCACTGGAGCACGTCTGAAGTGCAAAGAACTCCCATGTTTCAACGCACTGAGGATGCGAGCGCCGGCCGTTCGCATCATCACACCGGCGGACTCAGACCGTAATTTTGGCGCGTCCGTTCCGATCCCGAGAGAAAGAGAGCACTTCTAAAGGAGTCTATTTTCCATTTGCCATTGCCGGAGACCAAAAGCTACCTACGACTTGTGATCGGTCACTTTCGATGTAGGTTTAAGTCGATCGATCTAGGGTATTCGTCGGCTCTCGGTCAATCAAAAGGCCATCGTACTACGTTGCGCAGTTGTATCGAGAAAGATGACGAAACCTGGTATCGGGTGTGGTTACGCCCACACGCAGTCTGCTGATTTCGGGGGAGTAAAAACCGTCGGTATGGTTAAAACTCGATATTATGTCAAATTATGGAGAAGGACATTCGAGTTCTAGTAAAAAGATACTCCCAGAATTGGATACCATACATCCTAAGCAATAGATCTCAAAGGAACCACAATTTATAATTTCTCCAAAGTTACTGATGCCATCTCGCCAAGAAGTTGAACGAGGTCCAAAGAAGAATAATTGGAAGAAAGGAAAAACTGCGACCTTGACCTCATCTCCATACGAACTAGAACCACGACCAGAAGGAATATAAAGAGGGGGAAATAAGAACAGAGAGATGTTTAAGTTCATTGCACGCCAAAGAAAAATATTGAATGTGACGTTAGAAATGCAAATGAAAGAAAATAACTATAAGTAAGTGAATTAGAAAAAGGGCCCTGAAATCAACAACATCCACCCTGAAATACATAAAATATTTTCAGTTATCCTTTTTCAAGGGGTTTTATCCGAAACCAACATGTACTCAAGGGATTTTTTTCATTTGACAGTTAAAATTAAAGAAATAAGGTTGGCAATTCTCCATTTACTTATCCGCGTATCCGTTTTTACCTTACCCATGAGCAAAACTGGGGTTTGCACGGGTCGAGGAAAATATTATTCTTTCTGGGGATGCATGGAATTTCAAACCATCCACGCATATACGTACATTTGTATACAGGGTTGGGCAGTATCGAAAATACATGTATTTTAAATACGTATTTTCGATACAATTGTATTTTGTATTGAAAATACATTTTAACTTTTGCATTTTGTATTTTATCAAAAATACATTTTTCGAGTATTTTGTAGCTTCAAAATACTGAAAATACTTTTCACGCCACTTGTGAATTTTGTTGGAGATCAGTTTTATTTTGTTTCATCAATCTCATCTTTCCCGCCCCTGGGCCGATTATGGCTATATTAGAGTGACCTGGAGGCATTTTTTCATAAGATATAGGCCTAGCAACAAATACACTGGACGACAATTCGGCCATTTTCTGTTGCGACGTAAACGTGTGAGCACGTCTCCTTCCGAAGTCCTTGAGTAGTTTGCTGTTTTTTGGAATTTTTATTCGTTTTGACCCTTCGTTCGTTTCCACTGTTTCATTCTCCTGGTTCATCCCCTTCACCGTTTTTACTGTTTCATTCTCCTGGTTTGACCACTGCACCGTGTGGACTTCGATTTTGAATTGCTATTGGATTTGTCGACGACACGTTTGATTGCATCTAATCGTGAGAGTAAATTACTTTGAAGAACGCTGTGATTAAGAAAATAGGAAATTACAAAATAGATATCGGTGAGAGCTCAACCGGCAGAGAAGCAAAATGTGCCATTTTAGATGGAAAATATTTCGTAGATGTAGAAGAACTGGAGGGAAAAGTGAGAGCTCAATGTGCACTCTGCATGCCTGTAAAAAAAAACCTTCATTAGTGGCTCCTATAGCCACTACAAATTTCAAGGCCCATTTAAATGCTATTTTAGTGTATATGGTAACACCTTATACAATTACCACTCACTGGGGTTTTAAATGCCACCTTAAACGGTGATGTATAATCTCGTCGGAAACCTTATCACCCAAAATGATGGGATCATGCACGGGAAAAATAGAACATGTTCTAATTTTTTCTCACCATGCATGGGTGATGGTTGCATGATCAGCGATCGTCGTACATATTTGGAGAGATAAATAGCTGCTTTTCTCATTTCTGTCCTTATCCTGCTTTTTAAGCCCCCAATTAATTTTTCTGTGCAAACATTGTTTGTAGAGATGTGTTTGTGATTAATGATGCAAAGAACCTTTTCTTTGTTGGGGTCTGACATTGTAATGTCGCTCAATCTGTTAATAATAGGACAGAAAGCAGACAATTTTTGCGTGACGCGATGTCTGAAGTCAGAGTGAATTACTTGATCACTGTATCCTTTTTCTTCACCCCCTTACCATCACACTCCCCTCGCTACATATAACGTATGGTGCGCGCAGGCAACTCCGCACAACAAATAGTGCTTTGAAAGAGTCGGAGAATTAACGCAGTAATATTCAGAAAAATGCTTAAAAAGTTAACGCAAAATGCTCTACTTTGTTTTATAATATATATTAAAATGAAAAAAATTGTATAAAACACTGTAAATAATAAATTATAACTTCAAAAAAGGAAGAAAAATTGTTCATTTACCGAGGACTGCAGTGATGAAGCAACGAGACTATGGCTACAGCTCATGCACTTAGCACTTACGATGGATTTTTAAGTTTCAGAAATGCTCCAAGATATTTCGACACTCAGAAATCGCCTTCAAACAAAAAAGCGACTCCGGACAACGATAGCAGTCATGGGATAGCACCCGGCAGGCGACACTTGACGTCATTTGACATTATTGAACGTGTTAATATGCTTCCTGATTGCCTTTTTGTCACACAACTATGCATTAACTTATTTTAATAAGACTTTTAGCTTTGAAGCGGTATTTCAAATAACAAACATGGCCGACGAGCACTGATCATTCAACCATCAAGCATGCATGATGAGAAAAAATTAGAACATGTTCTACTTTTCCCGTACGTGTTCCCGTCACTTTTAGTTATAAGGTTTCCTATGTGCATGCGTATGATATCATGCACCGTGTATATATATCCAATTCTGACAATAAACTTAAGGCAGCATGGACTATAATTAAAAAAGAAGCAGGCATTATTAAAATTTTACCTGATCCTTCAATGTCTCCCAGAGACCTCAACAAATTTTTTCTAGAGATTGTTGAGAAGACAACTGCAACAGCTTCTTCTTTTGACGAAGCAAAAGCCATACTCATATTCTTTATTCACCAAGGCCATTTCAGTATTCATGAAGGCATAGGATTCGCCATGTACAATGTTACGAACAACACAATATTATACATTGGAAACAACATTTGGACAAACAATGTAAAGATTGATTAACAGGAGTTTGACAACAGTTATTTACAGGAGTTGTTTATGTTTAGGTCATTCACAGAGTAATAGCATTTCAATAATAAAAATTTCTTCAAGTTGCCTTCATATAGTTGAGGATTTTGAAGATTTAACATGTTTGGGTTAGGCAATAAATATATTTGTTTCTATAGTCATGGGGCTCTTGGAGGATATCCTAGTTTGGTGACGGTGAACATGTAAGTGATTATTGATTCTGGTGTTGTGAGA
>WURS02464744.1:0-12494 GCA_011762765.2 Rhinocypha anisoptera | reverse complement strand
ATTCGAATTATAACACACACAAAGTTAGAATCGAATCGTTTGAGAATTCGAATTATAACACACACAAAGTTAGAATCGAATCGTTTGAGAATTCGAATTATAACACACACAAAGTTAGAATCAAATCGATTGATTCGAGAATTTGAATCTATTTTGCGCATGCGCAAGAAATGTTGTTTTCGTAGTCTTGTGAGGACAAAATTTTTATATATCAAAAACTCTAATTCAAAACTATGAAAAAAAGTTTTAAAGTTAAAAAAATCTGAATTCATAACTTAAAGGTTAAATATTTCGAATTTAAGAATTCAAAAATAATAAATATTCCAAATTCAAATCTCAACAAATTCAATTCGGGTCCGATTCTAATTTCACAATTAATTTAATTTTTTTTAAATAATATAAATTCCAATCTCAAATAATCCAAATTCAAATCTTAAATATTACAAGTCATTCGACCAATTCAAAAATTAAAATTCAAAAAATAATTCGAAATTCACATTTTTAAGTGTTGTGGAACTTTGAATTTCTAAAAAAACTTCTCACACTTACCCGTTCGGCCATCTCCCAGCACACCCTGGGATACTTGTATAAACCTTTGAGATTGGTGAAGAGCGAGATTCGTGCTTGCATCAAAAAGTCCCAGTCCAAGTTGGTCACCTTGAAACCTTGATCCTTGGTCTTGTCAATCACCGCATTGACGTACAACATCAACTCGCGTAGCTCGTATCGACGGGGACTAATGCAAACACAATGAAAGCAAAACAAAACAATCATCAGAAAATCAATCAATCAAACAAAATGTACATATGCAAAAGATAATTAGTCTAACGTGTTATACAGGTTTTATTTCGACAAAAAAGTGACCTTCTGAGTGCAAAATTTAAAAATAATAATAATAAATTATCATTCTCATTTAATTCAAATTCAAATCTGATTCTTTTCGACCAATCCTATCCTAGAATTTGAAGCATAACCCCAAAAGTTAGATTCGAATTCATTAAGAGTTCGAATTTCACTGCGCATGCGCGAGAAGTGTATCAGTTAATATATAGAAGATTCATATTTAATTCGAATTCTTTCCTATAAATTAATGAATAATATAGTAGTGGTTTAAAATGTTCAATGTTCTGACATTTTTCGTTTTCTGTCACCCTACTTCCTCTGTTCTTAACTGATTCGAATCTAACTTTCACTGTTTTGATTCGAATTTATCACCGATTCCAATCTAACTTTCACTGTTGTGATTCGAATTCATCACCGATTCGAATCTAACTTTCTGTGTTATGACCCAAATTTTATTCGGATTCAATTCGAATTATTTGCATAACCCTTCGGATTATCATAACTCGAGTTTGACTACAGTGGTTTTCTTTACAAGAAACAGACGGCACTTTCGCGTCGGTTCTCTTGTATAAAAATGTTAAGTTAAAATTAAAAAACCCAAATTCTTACTTACCCAACGGCATCAAAAGTCTGTCCAATCGTAGCCTCATCACTGATAGCATTGACAATGCCCGCAGCGACATCACTGCCATAAACCGGAGTCTTGGTGATACCATAGCCACCATTGGGCAAAGCCAACCGTCTCAATCGCCTTCGGTGAGGTCGACAGTAGTACCAGAGGTACGAATCCAGCTCACCGTAGATATCCGCCGGACGAATAATAGTAGCCTCGGGAAACTCCTCCCTCACTGCCAGCTCGCCATAGTACTTCGATTTCAACCACTTGGAACCCGATTTCAGATAGTATCCCTTCGGGTTGGGCGACGAATTCAGTGCGGACACGTGAACCAATCGTTTGACGCCAGATTCTCGGGCAATTCGCGCTATGGTTCGTGCGCCTTCCACGTGAATCGATTCAAAATCAAAGTTGGCTGTCTCGTTGCCCTTGCCGATCAGGTTGACCACTACGTTCGAGTACTTCATCGCGCGGTAGATCGAGTCCACGTCTCGTAGAGAGAATGGCTAGAAACATTCAAAATACATTTTACTTAGCAAGTGTATTTTAAATAAAAATTTAAAAAACTAAAATGCTTAAAAACTAGAATTCGATTCGAACCTAAACAACGCTCGATTGAATTAGCTTTGAATTCGAATTGTGTTCTATTCGTATATGGACTTCAAATTAAATATAAATTGGGTTCGATTCAAAATTTAAATTAGCATAGTGTTTTTTTAGTTCGATTCGAATCAGAATTGAGTGTCGCTTGGATTCGATTATAATTAGAATAGTGTTGTTTGAATTCGATTCGAATCCAAATTGAGTACTGCTTGGATTCGAATTAGAATTGAGCGTTGCTTGAATTCAATTCAAATTGATTGTTGCTTAGATTCTATTCGAATCAAATTTGAGTACTGCTTGGATTCAATTCGAATCCAAATTGAGTGCTGTTTGAGCTCGATTCGATTCGAATCTAAAGAAAACACATTTCTGATTTGAATTTTGAATCAAATAACAAAACCGTATTCAATTTAATTCAATCTCTAAAAAAATATCCAAAACAAAACAACCCAACTCAAACTTTACAACCTACCACAAAGAGAACTTGACCCAAATCACCGGCCAACTTAAGATCCTTGGTCATGTAGGTATCGCCGCGGTAGGGCGCAATGATCTGTGATCCAATTTTCGCGAGGCCATTCACCACCGGACGAGCAAGGAATCCGGTGGCACCAAAAACGGTGACAATCATCCCACTGAAACTCGACCGTCCGCCGGTGCCTCGGCGAAGTTTTAGGGTTTCGATGTCGGGAAATGTGCTTTGCGAGATGACACGCGGGAAAAAGTCCGCCTTGCGTTCTGCGGGTACTGTCGACATGCATCGAGTGGCTTGACCTAGAGAAGAAAAGAAAGAGAAAAATAAAAATCATACGTTTTGAATATATTCAATCCAAATCTACTTGTTACGTAAAATAAAAAGCGCAGTCTGCCTCCTATAAAAAAACTGCAGCAAAGCCGCCGAGTTCAAACTCTAATTATTTAATAATTTGAAGAAATATGCAAAAAATTCGAATCAAATCGAGTGAGAATTGAAAAAGTCCAAATTCCGAATCAAATTGAATGAGAAATTCGAAAAGTTATGCACAACATTCGAACCGAATCGGTGAAGAATTCGAATCACAACAACAATAGTTAGATTCGAATCTGTTAAGACAGTGGAAGTAGCGTAACTTTCGCAGTAAAACAAAAAATAGCAGAAAACCAAAAATGCCAGAACATTAGCATAGAATAATATAGAAATCTAAGATTATACTTTTCATTAATAAAATATATATGAAATTTCTATATTTTTATAAAAATATATTGTAATTTCAACTTAAATCCTTATAAATACTAATTAAACACTTGAAACTAAACTTAAACACTTTCTTGAAAATTATAAAAATAAATTAAAATTTATAATTAAAATTTAAACCATGATGAAGAGATGCTTAATTTTCTACAACAAAAAAAAAAGAGACAAATCAAAACAAAACTTACATTGCCACAAGGGCACTTTTGAGGCGCACTGCTTCAGCAAAGTATTGCTCATTGTGCCGCTAGAATAATAAAATAAGTTAAATTTCGAAAAATCATTAAAATTAAAAACAAACCCAAAAACAAATCTTACCAGTGAAAGAATCCAAAAATCAATTAAGTTGAGGAGACCAAAACAAAACACCGACTCACAAACACACAACACACGTTTGCGGTCAGAAGGACATCGATACCATCGATTTGAGTCGCCTCTCACCATCGATGTTTTCTGGTTTCGGCCTGAACACATGTGATTTTTTTGCGGTGTGTGTGTTTGTCTGTTCTTCTGGTCTTCTTCAAAAGACTCTTTTTCTCTCAAGATTCTTTCTATCTTTTTTCAAGAGGAATTAATCTAGAAAAACTAAAAGTTTAATTTGGAGTTTGAGAAGAGTTTTTCCGAAGATGTCTTCGTTGATCTTGACCCGAAATGTTCTCCCGGTGCCGATGTTGTTGAAGAGTCGTCTGGCGGTGACCTCGTTGACTCGATGCTTCGCCGCGGGTCCCCCGCCGCCCGGTGGTGCGAAGACCTTTAAACGGGATAAGCCTCACATGAACATCGGAACCATTGGCCATGTGGACCACGGGAAAACCACTCTGACCAGTGCTATCACCAAGGTTCTCGCCAAGCAAAAGTTGGCCAAGATCAAGGAGTATGATGAGATTGATAATGCGCCCGAAGAGAAGAAGCGAGGCATCACGATTAATACAGGTATATAAAAGAAATTCTAATAAAGAATAGATTTATGATACTTATTAAACCAAACCCGGTTTATTGTTAAAAATTTGAATTAAAAACAAAATTTTTTTAATCTTATCTGATAATACTTCGAATCGAATCAGATATGAATGCGAATAGAATTGGTTATGAACTCAAATCGAATCGAATATGTATTGGAATCGAATCATATATGATTTGAATTCAATTGGATATAAATTCGAATTGAATCAGATATGAATGCGAATAGAATTGGTTATGGACTCAAATCGAATCGGATAAAAATTCGAATCGAATCAAATATAAATTCGAATTGAATCAGATATAAATTCGAATCGGATAGGAACTTAAATCGAATTCCTTATATTTATTGATTATTTATTTTTGTGTTCCCATCTAGCTCACGTGGAATACGAGACCAAGAAGCGTCACTACGCACACATGGACTGTCCGGGTCACGCGGATTACATCAAAAACATGATCACCGGTGCCAACCAGATGGAGGGTGCCATTTTGGTGGTGGCCGCAACCGATGGTGCTATGCCTCAAACCCGAGAGCATCTCACTCTGGCCAAACAGATTGGCATCGAAGATATTATTGTGTTTATTAACAAGGTGGATGCCGCCGATGAGGAGATGGTCGAGTTGGTTGAAATGGAACTCAGGGAGTTGCTTACCGAACTTGGGTGAGTTATATGATATGATGTTTTGCTTTGATTGGGATAGTTGGGATAGGATAGAGTGATTTGTATTCGAATTCTTACTCGATTCGAATTTATATCAAATTCTATTGGAATTTTTATTCAGTTCGATTTTAATTCACAGCCAATTCAAATCTAATTTATATTCCGTTCGATTCCAATTATCTAAATTGATTCGATTATACATTCTATTCGACTCTAATTTATATCCGATGGGATTTCAATTTGTATTCGAATGAATTCAAATTTTTTTAATTTTTATTTTATTTTATGTTTTTTTTGTTAACCACTTTTCCGTCCATAGCTACGATGGCGAGAAGGTTCCCTTCATCCACGGTTCAGCCCTAGCCGCAATGGAAGAGAAGAAACCCGAAATTGGCGAGCAATCCATAATGAAACTCATGGAACTCGTGGACCAAACCTTTCCGGACCCAAAACGCGAAGTAGACAAACCCTTCCTTCTACCCGTGGAGCATGTCTACTCGATCCAAGGTCGTGGAACAGTGGTCACCGGTCGCCTGGAGAAGGGACTGATCAAGAAGAACACCGAGTGTGAGATTATCGGTTATGGACGACACCACAAGACGGTGATCACTGGTATTGAGATGTTTAAGAAGACACTGGATGAGTCTCATGCGGGAGATAATCTTGGTGCACTGCTGCGTGGTGTTAAACGGGATCAGGTATGGTTCGAATTATTTTAGATACGATTCGAATTTGCAGCCGATTCGATTCTAACTGTGTGTTTGTGTGTTATGATTCGAATTCTCAACTGATTCAATTCTAACTATGTGTGTGTGTGTTATGATTCGAATTCTAAACCGATTCAATTTTAACTTTGTGTGTGTTATGATTCGAATTTTAAATCGATTTGAATCTAACTTCGTATATGATTTGATTTTTCAATCAATTTGATTCTAAACTTTGTGTGTTATGATACGAATTTTTATCGGATTGAATTTAACTTTATGTATAATTCGAATTCTTAACTAATTTTATTCTATATTTTTGTGTGTTGATTCGAATTTTCAACTGATTCTTACTTTGTATGTGTTATGATATGAATTTATTTAATTTTATATAATATTCGAATTATCACTCGAACTTTCGACTCCAACTTTCTGTATGATTGGATTTCTTAACTAAAATGTTATTCTAAATTTTTGTGTTATGATTCGAATTCTCATTCGATTCAATTCTTAATCTGTTACCCTTATTCCCAATCCTTAAATTCATTATCTCCTCTTTCACCACCAGGTGCGTCGAGGGATGGCAGTGTGCAAACCAGGCGAGTACCGTCAAGTGGACCACGTCGAGGCTCAGGTGTACATGTTGAAGAAGGAGGAGGGAGGGCTGAATAAGCCTTTCATGAGCACTCTTCGAGGCCACTGCTTCTGTCGTACCTGGGACTGTACCGCTGAGCTTGAGATCCACGGCAAGGACATGATTCTGCCGGGTGAAGATGCCAAGATCAATCTCAAGTTCATTCGACCGATGGTGATGGAGAAAGGATCGAGATTTACGATTCGTGACAAGGAGAAGACTATTATGACTGGAGTGGTTACGGAGTTACACGCTGATTTGACCGCTGAGGAACGGGCTAAACTGGAGAAGGGCAAGACTCGTAAGGAACGGGAAGAGTTTGAGAAGCGTATGGCTGAGATTGAGGAGGGTTTCGCGGAGAAACAAGCCTATATATAAAGATAGTTTTTATTGGTTGAAAAAACAAAATTTTAACAAAAAAAAACAAATTTCGTTCAGTAAAAAATGAAAATTTAACGTTTATATCGAGTGATAGCACTAAACAATCCCTTATCTTTAAAAATTTGAATTTCTCTTGCAATCTTCATTGGTTCACGTCCACCAAGGCCACTTTCGAGTATCAGTTCGAGCATGTTCTGTTGGTAGTTAACAAGCGAATTGGCTAAGCCAAATTTGGAACTTATCGAAGCAAAATGACGGCTTCCAGCACTGAGCACGCTAATCACTGCATCGGCACAGTTGAACATGGCCAGTGAATATCTGTTGTTCTCCTTGATACTCTTCCAACACTTTTCCATAGACGATAGGTCTAGTACCATTTCGCTGTAAATGATTTCCGGTTCAAAGCCTTCCTCTCTGCAGAAAAGCAATAATAATAATAATAATAATGATATTAGTAATATATTGCTCAAATGGTTAAAGCCTTAAATTAAGATAAACCTTATCCTATAAACTACAGTGTTGCTTCTAGTTTTACTCTTCGAATTTACATAGAAAAGTGAAGCAAAGAGAGAAGTAAACAGTGTTCGATTTATGCATTGAGATAGCTACACCGCTTACAATGGCTTGGTGTGAAAAGTAAAAAAAGTAAAACTTGAGGCAATACTGTTACAGTAAAAGTTAAATTCGAATTGGTGATAAATTTGAATCACAACAGTGAAAGATTATTTCGAATTAGTAAAGAATTCGAATCACAAGGTAAAAGGTTGGATTCGAATTGGTGATGAATTCGAATCACAACAGTGAAAGTTAGATTCGAATTAGTGATGAATTCAAATCACAACAGTGAAAGTTAGATTCGAATCGGTGATGAATTCGAATCACAACGATAAAAGGTTGGATTCGAATTGGTGATGAATTCGAATCACAACAGGTGAAAGTTAGATTCGAATCGGTGATGAATTCGAATCACAACGATAAAAGGTTGGATTCGAATCGGTGAGGAATTCGAATCACAACAATTAGATTCGAATCAGTTAAGTATAGTGAAAGTAGCGTAACGGAGTGTTAATTTAGATTTTTAAAGTAAATCAATCTACAAATAATAATAATAAAAATAATTACATGACATCTTGATCATATTCCTGATGTCTCGCGTTGACCGAATCGAGAGCATTGCTTGCATCCACACTTTCATCAGGCCAAAAGCTAACATAGAGACAGTTTTCCGGAACAAACAGCGAAACGTGACCAATATTCTGATTGCGAGCTCTCCAAATGTACAGTTCCAACTTGGCCGAGCTTCCCTTTTGATTTGCTCTGTTTATAGCTTTCACAGGTAGTTCCACGATCGTTCGATTCATCATTGGCATCGAGGGTGAGAGACCCATTTTTTTTGTTGAATGATAAGGGGTCGTACTTTTGATTACTTTAGCCTATGAGAGGAAGGTGGGGGTTAAAACTTTTCATAAACTTCTTCATTGAACAGTGCTTTTAAGCAAAAGTGTTCACCATACGGAGGGAGGACACACAGAGAAAGGTTGGGCTAAATTTTAATCCAAACAAGCAGGTTAGTTTGATAGGAGGCTAAATTTTAGTACAAAGATGTTAAATTTTTTACTAGAGGCCAAAATTGATCACATTCTGATTAAAATTTAACCTTTTTTTGGAACTCACTTGCCAGTTTGGGTTGAAATTTAACTGTTTTGGTTGCGTGTGGGTTAAAAAACACAATATTTTCCTCACGTAATTAAAGTATGACCCCTTAAAATACCAAAAATACACAGAGAAAAATGACAATTGCCACCAAGTAGTAAATAAATGATGAACTTGAAATGGAATTCACGCGGCAAATCTAAACCAATAAATATATGTCTGGCATGTCAGTTAAGCTTGTTATATAAAAAGCAACAGTCTGTCTAGTCGCTATACTGATAGCAGCAACAGACATCACTAAGTGAATATATGTAGTAGTAGTAGTAGTAGTACTTTTAGCATGATGAATACACTGTGTTCTGCTAGTTCTGAAAAAGGGAGTAGCATAAGCGAAAGAGATAGAGAGAATAGATGTAGAGAGTCTGTTCAGATTGCATCATTAAGTCTTATTGATGATAGGAGATTTACCAAGGTTTCAAAGCGTCAAATAAATCCAGACAAAAAAAATATTTTTATTTTGGATTTTCAACTATCGACATTTAATATTACCTTTGTAATTTAATTTATTCTCATCACAATTAATTAATAAAGTTTAAACGGCAATTTTTGATTTACAAGTCAAAATTTTAATGCTTCAATTTGAGACATTTATAATATTATTATTCGTATTAAGCTTTATTTCAACAACAATTTGTCATTCAAAACAATACAAAATTTATATAGTAAAAAATGTCACCAAATATTATTATTATATTATTATAAGAGTGTCACACATCTATTCTTTAAGCTTCAACGCGTCTGCGGTGTTGTTCACACTATATCAATTAAATTAGTCAAATTTAATTAAATTGAATATATTATCCCAAAAAATGTACTTACACAACGATAGGTGACACCTTCGATGACCTTAACCACAATGTTACACATGGCACTTGAGCTTGCATCAATTAGCTTGCACACCACTTCGCCTCCGATTGTGTTGCCACACTTTTTGCCACTTTTCTTGCCTTGCTTGCTCTATTATTATTATTATTATTATTTTTGAAAGATGTAAAAATCATAAAAATTATTTTAAACGTTCATAATCATCAAACTTGTATATCATACCATTTTGGAGATATTTTTTTCCAAAGACAAAAAATAAAGTGGCACCAAGTGACAAAATTATGTGATAGCAGTTAGCGTTACTTTCTATGTTTATAAATAGAGAGTGAGAGAGAGAGAGAGAGAGAGAGAGAGAGAGAGAGAGAGAGAGAGAGAGTTGATGTGAGGCACAAATTTCCTGGAAATCGCAATTGCATCTTTTTCCTAAGAAACTCGATTCCACTACAAGATAAACGTTTTTTCTTCTTCATAACAACGTACATGACATTTTGTTCTCAACAACAAGGCCTTGAAAACAACACTTCTCGGGCATGCGCAGTGCAAAGAATCGAATTCTTATCTAACTCGAATTCTTATAACTTTGTGTGTTGTGATTCGAATTTTTAACCGATTCGAATCCATCTTTCACTGTTGTGATTCGAATTCATCCCCAATTCGATTTTTTTGCTTATTCCTTCGAATTTGATCTCGCCGGTTTCAAATTAAAAACTTCAACTAGAATTAGACGAGAATATAAGAATAATTTTTTATTGGTTGAGAAAAAACAAAATTTTAACAATAAACAACAAATTTTGTTCAGTAAATAAGAAGGAAGAGCTGCGAGAGGAATGTGGCGCAAGTTTCAATGGACTGGTTCTCGGTTCCTTTTGGAGCCTGGGATTCCAAAATTTCATCCAATTATTCTTTTCTCGAAAGGATTCTTTTTGCAAAGTTTTAGCAGGGCTTTTTCAGAAAAACTGCTTCTCGCTAAAAAACAAAATTAAGGTATAAATCGAGTGATAGCACTAAACAATCCATTTTTTTTAAAGTTTAGAATTTTTCTTGCAATCTTCACTGGTCCACATTCACCAAAACCATATTCAGATATCTGTTCGCGAATGTACAGTTGGAAGTTGGTAGTCAAAAGCGAATTAAAAATGTTGGTAGTTAAAAGCGTATTGATAGATCCAAATTGGAAAATTATTGCAGCAAAATCAGGGTTTGCAGCACTGAGCACGCTAATCACTGCATCGGCACAGTTGAACATGGCCAGTGAATACCCATTGTTCTCCTTGATACTCTTCCAACACTTTTCCATGGCGGACAGATCTAGTTCCATTTCGCAGGAAATGATTTCCGGTTCAAAGCCTTCCGCTCTATAGAAAGGCAATAATAATATTATTATTAGTAATATATTTTACAAATAGTTTAAGTTTTAAATTTAGATAAGCTTTATTCTATAAACTAACAGTAAAAGTTATATTTGAATTGGTGATAAATTCGAATCACAACAGTAAAAGTTGGATTCGAATCGGTGAGGAATTCGAATCACAACAGTGAAAGTTAGATTTGAATTGGTGATGAATTCGAATCACAACAGTGAAAGTTAGATTTGGATTGGTGATAAATTCGAATCACAACAGTGAAAGTTGGATTCGAATCAGTTAAGCACAGTGGAAGTAGCGTAACGGAGTGTTAATTGAGATTTTTAAAGTAAATCAATTTACAAATAATTTTAATTAAAATAATTACCTGACATCGTCACCATATTGCTGGGGTCTCGAATTGACAAATTCATGAGCATTCTTTCCATTCACATTTTCATCAGGCCAAAAGCTAACGTAGAGATAGTTTTCGGGAACGTACAGCGAAACGTGACCAATATTCTGTTCGCGAGCTCTCCAAATGTAGAGCTCCAACTTAGTTCGAGACATCATTGGCATCGAGGGCGAGAGACACAATTTTTGGATGATAATACAAATACAAAAATACAAAACAGAAAAACAAATGATACTGTTACACAAAGTAGTAAATGAATGATGGAAATGAAAGATAATTCACGCAGCCAATCTCTGTTATATCAAAAGCAACAGTCTGTCGCTAGTCGCTAGTGATAGCAGCAAACATCACTAAGTGAATCTATGTAGTAGTATTCTTTTAGCATGATGAAGACACTGTGTTCTGCTAGTACTGAAATAAGAAGGGATAGCTGTGGCGTAGGTTGTCAACCTTTCTCGAGAAAGTTCGAGAATAAACTCAATGTTTGATATTAATTCCAATAGATGGCGCCAGTTACAATGGAGCCCGGTTCTCGGTCCCCTTTTGGACCCTGTAGCTCCAAAGTCTTATCCAATTATTCTTTTCCCTAATGGATCTTATTTGTCAAGTTTCAGCTTTTTTGGTACCCGGGAAGTATACTAGAATTTTTGATGAAGACGGACGGACAGAAACATAAGATTAATAGCAGGGCGTATTACAGCAAAGCTGTCTCTCACCCTGCTAAAATGGAAGTAGCATGAATGAAAGAGAGAGAGTGAGAGAGAGAGAAATCAAAAGAGAGAAAAGAGAAATAGAGAGAGAGAGAGAGAGAGAGAGAGAGAGAGAATAGAGAGAAATATAAAGAGAGAGAGAGAGAGAAATCAAAAGAGAGAAAAGAGAAATAGAGAAAATAGAGAGAAATAAAGAGAGTGAGAGAGAGAGAGAGAAATCAAGAAAGAGAGAGAGAGAGAGAGAGAGTATCAGGTTTCATTCAAGGTTTCTTCAAAATCAAATAAACCCAGACAAGAAATATATAGATTTTGGATTTTCAACTATCGACCTTATGATAATATGACACATTTGTAAATTAATTTATTCTCATCACAATTAATAAAGTTTAAACTGATATTTTTGGTTTACAAGTCAAAATTTTTCAATTTGAGACATTTTTATTATTAATAATATCGAGCTTTATTTCAACAAACAATTTGTCATTTGATCCATCATTCTCAAAACAATACAAAATTTATTTATTATATATGGCCAAAAAAATGTCACAAATCTCTTCTTCAAGCTTCAACGCGACTGCGGTGTCGATCACACTATATATTTAAATTTTTTTGTCAAATTAAATTAAATTGGATAGGTATATATGCATAATAATTAAATTGAATACAGTCGTCCCCCTCTTATCCGAACCAATGATTGTTGAGGATAGTTCGGATAACGCAAAAGTTCGGATAAGGGGGAAATGTAAAAAAATAACTAATATTTTAAAAATAACTTTTTATTTAATTAATTATTTATAATGAACTAATTTAAATTGGATTAATTACAAGCAATTTAAATGAGTTTTAATAAG
>WURS02464733.1:0-13377 GCA_011762765.2 Rhinocypha anisoptera | reverse complement strand
CCCTGTACTGCACGACGGGAAAATATATTGGCAGGGGGGTGGGAGAGCGAATTATAAGTGAAGAGGGGTGTGGATGGATTCAACCTTAAGAGGGGCGGGGGGTGAGAAGGAGGTGTGTGGGGGAATGTGTAAGGTCCTAGAAGGGAAACCCTAGTTAGTAACTCAGTCAAAGGACTGCAGACCTTGTTGAATGCTTCACAGGAGCAATGTGAAAAGTATAGGATGAAAATAATTATTAGAAAAACGAAAGAAAGGAGATTTTTTAGAAGTAAGACGGCTGGGATATTTATCGTAGTAGAAGGGCATAAATCAGAACAGTTGGAAAACTTCACTTATTTGGGAAGCATCGTAGAGAAAAATGGGCGTGGTTACCAGGATATTAAACAAAGAATTTCATTAGCAAAAGAGGCCTTTGCGAAAAGGAAGGAGGTGATCAGAGGGACCTTGAAGAAAGACTTGAATGAAAAGATTGGTGAAAATTCTCATACGGCAAGCACCATTATATGGATGTGAAACCTGGTCGATGAGAAAGAATGACGGGCATAAATAGGAGGCTTTTGAGATGTGGGTTTGGCGACGGGTGGTGAGATGAACGGGGAGGAAAACTATTGAAGAAGTGCTTAGAATGGTAGGAGAGGAGAGGTGATGGCTGCGAGAAATCCAAAAAAAGGTGGTAAAGGTGTATGGACGGGGTGCTCAGAGGAAACTGGTTATTTAAGGTTATAAAAGAGGGTAGAATGTTAGGTAAGCAAGGTAGGGGAAGGAAGAGAACAGGGATTTTGAATAGAATAATAGATGGTGGGAAGTCTGCAAATTTGAAGAGGGATTATGTTAAAATGTAGTGTGGAAAATAAAACCAGAGGTTCATCAAAAGCCTACCTTAACCGTTAGATTACCATTCAACCAATCAGGTATATCTATGTGATATTGTTGGATTACAATAAGTTATTCAACATAGTATCCTAGAATTAACTTGCACACAAAATTTAAAAATTCTGTCCCGGAGTAATGATGTGGTAATAAATTTGGTGAAAGAATTACTCGTCGAAAATGAACAGAGTGTAGTTTTGAATGGCGTCAGCTCCGATAGTATCAATGTTACGTCCTACGTTCCTCAGTTCAAAGGCATGGAACCCCTACTTTTCTTTTATATAAATGGTTTTAACTTTGTAGTTGACTCAAAGATAGTAGTATTTGGGGATCGGTAATCCTCAGACCGAGTCATACTATTAAAAGATTTGGAAAACATTCCTAAATGGTTTAACATACATATGTTAAACCAGAGACGTTAAACATAAAGAGTTAAAGGTGAATTTTTGGTAATTGGTACAGCTTCGAGGACTATGATTATTTAACATGTCCTCTCATTGGAACAAAAATACAATTTGCACTAACAGAAGTTATGTGCTCACGAGATGGGTCTCGAACCCGCGGGCCTTCGGGCATTTTGGCGAGCGCGTTCCGGTCATCAGGTCACCTCGTGTGCGGGCTCCTTTTTATGGTCCGTTGTAGGACCAAAAATTATCTTACAAATGATTCGTGTCGTCCATTGGAATTGCCATTTCAATTTTCTAATCAACGTTCATTGACTTAACTCAAACCATGTTCATTGAATTAACCTATCACGAAGTTCACCGCGGTGATCTGTAACATAAGTGGATTGGATCGACCCCTAACTCCTGGCGGTATGTACTCGTAGGTGGTGTTCCTTGGCCCCTCACACGAATATATAAAATGTCAAATTGGTACGAAGGTTTTCGCGGCGTCGTCCATGTGCTCTCGGCATTATCTGGTTCTGCGTCCGCGTTTGTTGACTTGTGGTGACAAAAGTTTCGCTTCGACAACGCTTCGACCTGAAGACGCTAGCAGGATGGCTAGGGAAACTGTTGTCACCACAAGTCAACAAACGCGGACGCAGAACCCGATAATGCCGAGAGCACAATATAAATTGATGTTTTTATGATTTAAATGCCTTTGTAGAAGATCGCTTGATGTACTGTCACTGAGACTCGTCGGTAGGCACGTCGGGATAAAATTCGCCACAAAGTTACCTACCACTAACAAAGAAAATAGTTAGTGTAATCAGTCAACCGGGTCAGCCTGGTGGGTGTGACGTGCTCGCCGGCTAACCCAAAGGTCGCGGGTTCGAATCCCGCCCTGGGCATGGGTGTAGTGTTTGTGCAGATGGGTTTTTCAATGAGTTGAAGAGGTGCGAAAAATGACCACAGCCGTCGAAGCACCCTATAAAAACAAAAATACTACAACCAGTCAGTGTAATCATTTCGGGGGGACGTAGTGAAACCCGCGGTATGTCCAAAACCGCGGTTAAGTGAGACGTGTTAGAATTTTTACTGTAATTCTTACTCTGAGTTTCCATCTTCGTCGCCCAGGTAAAATCCATAAACCATCTCTATTCCCATCTCTGATTTTCTACGAGACATCTTTCTATTCGTTACCTCGTACTTCCTTGACGAACTATTTATCCGTATAGACGAAGAAATTTGAAATAACTTTGTTATGAGCGTAGCTCACCGGGCAGAGAAGACACTAAAAAATATACTCTCATACACACGCGTATACATTAATTTAATTAATATTCTAACCATAGAATTGGGGTTAGTTTAAGGCTCGTTACGGTGGAATCGGAACACATTAACGTCAAAGTGATGGCACTTTTCCACTGCTTAAAAAAATAATTTATTTTATAATGCCAATAGTGAGCAAAGTCTTAAACCAAAGGATCACGCGGCCTTGCGTTAACCCTTCACGTGCTCCAACGATGCCGCTGTAAGTCAGGATAATGGATTATGATAATAATTGTCTTCATTTTGAAAAGATAAGGCAGATTTCCACAGAATGAAATATTTATTTGACTCAAGAGTTTCGGCGTAGACAGCACCATCTTCAGAAAAACAACAAGTGATTTTTGTTGCAACACTTGTTGTTTTTCTGAAGATGGTGCTGTGCGCCGAAACTCTGAGTCAAATAAATATTTCATTCTGTGGAAATCTGCCTTATCTTTTCAAAATGAATTAACCATGTAAGTACATTCATTCTCTGATCAATTTACACAGTGATCAATCTGCAATGATTTATCATAGGCAGTGGAAAGCTCGCATCAAAGCAAACCTTTTCTAAAGGAAAATGGCATATTCACTGAATGTGGCAATCTTTCTCTCTTCTACAAACACAATTACAGTTCTTCATGATGTTCTGGTATTAAGAAAAGTCCACAAAGGCCCAATGTTAAACTTGAAAAGGTTGTGGGCTCAAGTCCCACCTCAGGCATGAGAATTGTATTTGTCCAAATGGGTTTTTTTCCTTGATATGCTTGGTGCTAAATGAACACCCTATAAACAATATTACTCATTAAAGTTGGGAAGAGCTTACAGGTAACAGCTAAATCCTCTACTTACATGAGTTAACAAGGCCACATTCATACATGGCTTGAGAATAGAATTGTCCAAATATTTTGGTTACCTAATCTAATCATCCCTTTTTAATACCTATTTTTCTTTTTTGGTGGAAAAACCAAGTGCGTCATTTATCTTACGATGAATCGTTTCCACCAAGTAATGGCCGAAAACAACATCTATATTTTTCTTTTGTAAAATATTATTTTTTTAATTCCTTGGCCAACTCCTCACTCACTCACTCAACCAGGACTTCTCACTCCATTTGCCAACCCAAGGATTATTAGATTAAAAACAAAAAACTGACTAATGGTGGACATGTGAATTCATTTTTTCTACATCCACTGAAAGGCTCATAAACTCATGATTGTGACTAACCTTCTGTGCCTTTTGGTCCTCTCTCCAAGCATCTTTTCTTTTCAGCAGATGTGGCAAGCGGAGATAATCAGAACAGTCTCTATCTGGAGTAATAAGGCAGGCAAATGCAGCTTGTGACAGGTCAGGGACATAGGCTACTGCCATCACTCTTATTTGAGTGCCACCCTTTCCAGTATCCCATTCCTCTTCATCTTCATCAGGAAATTCTACTGCATATGGGGCAACCTGAAGAATAAATTATTATTATTAATTTAAACAGTACAATTATATTAGAGTTCAATTAGTGGGAAATGTAATTTTAAAAATACAAATTTCTTTTTTGAAACATTAATAGCATTCAATTTCTCGAGCATTTATTATGGTCTAAGCTAATCTCAGAATTACCACCCTATTCGCATGAATCTAAAATGTTTCTTTCCTTTCTAGACTCCTGAAGAAAAAGGATTTATAAATGTAAGCAAAATCCTATCCGTCAGTTGGGTAATGTAGATATGTATTTACATTTACCAGTGTACAAAATATTAAAAACTATACAAGTTAAAGGTTTCAACATTCTATGCTCAAAATGTTGATGAATTTAATTCTTAAATATGTACTTTGTTACTATCATTTGTTATAATTTAATATTAATTTACTTCCTTTGTGGAGTAATAAAGACAGGGAAAAGAGTTATATTCATGAAAATATGGTATTTAACACATTTATGACAGGTTTTTTTGATAATAGGTATAAGAAAAATCTTTGCCATTCCTCAAAAAATTTATTTTTTACTGTTATCAGTTTCGACACTTATTGTCATCTTCTGGCGAAAATCCTTTAACAACCATCATTTAAATACAAAACATGGAGAGGAGTGAGGGTTGGGGTAATGGGGGAGGGGTAGGGATGGGGGGTGGCACGTGGGAGGAGACAGGTAATGAGGCGGTTGAGACAGGTGTTTATAGTTCTTAAGATCGCTTATAGGTTTTTTCTGCATTCATTACTACAGATGCTCTTCCTGTTTTTGTGATGATCTACAGGGGCATACATTTTGATGAGAATGAAAGTTTTACTTAAAAAAATTTTTTTAAAAAATAACATTCCCTTATCTTTAAATTATTTGTCATACATTTTGAGGGCATTGGAAGTGGTTATAAATGATTTACTGTCAATTTTTCAACTATTTCCCAGGTGGAAATGCACCATGTAACTTCTAGTTTCATACATATTTTTTTCCAGTCATTATTTCTAACATTTAATTAATAAGTAACAGACAAGTACATTTATCATCATTTCCTGTTCAATCACCTTTCTGCTAACTATCTCAAATAAAAAAGTAACATAGGTTCCCCCCACCAAAAAAATACCATTTCTTTTTACTATTTAATACTATTTCTTTTCAATAAATTTCTTTTGAGAAATAATTTGTAGATATGTTGTTATTCTGATGTATCTCTGGTAGTTTTAGTGGGTGTGAATAAACTTATATCAACAGATGGGTTTCATGTAGTCTGCCTTCTAATTTGAAGTCTCATATGGAAAAAACAGATGAAAGATGATGACTCAAACATAGCTACTGATATACTGGTGATGAGTACATTTAAAGATATCTGTAGATGCTATCATATTTACTAATTAATGAATGCCTTCAATGATTGCCATCATCCATAAATTATCAATAGAGAGATGCTCAAATAAAATAGTGATAATGAAAGCAAGGTGGTAAATGAGAATTACATATGGAATGCTTTTGTACACAAACCAAACCAACTTTCAATATGAACACCGAAGGAGTGACTAAAGTACACAAAAGTGAAACACAAACATTACATTGTAGAAATTTATTTTAGGAATTTGTGTAAATTATGTCCCTAAATTATGTTTTGAAAAAATTAAAAAATGGGACCAGTGAATCACTTTCTTTTAAGTAGAAGATCATTTATAAGTGAACTACGAATCAGTTTTTTTGAGCTTATGGATAAACACAAAAAAATAATTCCTCTTTACAAAGAATTTAGTATTAATGTTATTAACATTTTTATTTTCATTAATTTATAATTCACTCATATGAATGTTCTTGTTTTTCACTTTCGACATGATTATATATGCAGGTTGAGACATGTACTCTAAAATACATCCATTAAAATGAAATTTCAGGTGAATTTCATTGAAAAGAAATAATATGGCTAAGGTCTGAATAAGGAGCATCAATGGAAAATAAGACAAAATGTACAAAAATTGCTTATATAGATGCTCTTTAGTCATCCTGGTGAAATACATTTTCAGAGGCAATGAGTTTCAGCTAGCTGCCAAAGGAAAATCTAACAATGCTACAAGGAAAATATTTCTTCGTGGTGAATGGAGATCAGTATAGAGTTCACTTTCATTCCTAACCTTTACAGACACAAAAAATTGTCACTTGAAACTATATGAGCCTTCTTTCTATTTTTATTCATTCTGCTTTTCACAGGCCTGTACTCCTGGATGGTAAATGCAAATTCATGGAAAGTTCATGCAGTGAAGTGACTCAGTGCTACATAGAATGAAAAAAAGTAGCTGAACATGACATACCAGTTTTAATGCAATTTAAGTCTATGGCTGTGTAATGCTAAAAAATATTATTTTATTTTTTATTTAAAATTTATTACAAAAACATTATTTCATATTACTTCAATGAAGATCATTACTATAAATGAGAAACTAAATAAAAATTTTTTATTTACCTTTAACCAATTATACAGTTTTCGGCAACAACTCCTCAACACAGAATCTCGTGCTTCTCCTAACAGCCTTGCTTGTAACTCCTTACGAAGGACAGGCAGCAGCAACTGGGTGAGGGCTAACTCTACACACTCTACACGCAAAGCATTCCAGTCTTGAACATTTTTGCTAAATTCATCCTAAGAATAAAATGTAACAAAAATAATAATTATTAATTTATAGCATTTTCCTTGGTCAACGTAATGAGATATTTTAAATATTTTCAGTAATTCTTAAGAGTATGCATTATGTTATTCAATACTTTAACTTTTCACAAGTGGTAATTAACTCATTTTATTTCTAATTATGAATCAGAAAATGAAGTTAATGGGATATAAGTGAATTAAATGGATGACCAATTATGACAAATAGTATAAATCATATTACATACATATTTCTACTGTATGCTCATGCACAATAAACCATACTGGTTAATTTTTTTAAAGGAATTATATTTTTGTCCAGTCATTCATTACTAATGCTTTGTTTTTATTTTCTATGTTCCTTTTCTGTTTCAGGACATTTTGTATTCTTTTTACAAGCAAATGATTAGTTATTTTCCTGTAACTGTTTTTTGTAAAGAACATAAGTCTACAATTTCCACATTTTTTCTGTGTATATCGAACACAGGTTCCACACTATAGCCAATATTTTCATTGAGCTTTGTTTTTTACACAATAAATGCAAAAGTCCTTTACAATCATTGCTTACATATAAAACAATCATAAAAAATTGTTTATCAAAAATAGTCTTGAATATAGTCTTAATGAAATATTCTGTTTATCATTAAGTACGATCACTTTGCTCTATGGAAAGTAACTTCTTGTTGTTTCATATAAAATAACAAGAGTATCAATATGAGGATAATTTAATCCTAGTCCAATGTTCCTTTTAGTTTTTTCCTTAGGGTGTGATAGGTAAATTAATCTAATATAAGGTCCAGAGATTAGGCATAGGGTTTCCCTTGAATTTTCTGACACATCTTTTACTGAAGACTTCCAGGAGTATAGCTTTGATCAAAATGGCTATTGGACCAGGGATTAGAAGAAAGTTTGAATATGGAAAGCAGAGATACTTTGCAGAGTCATCGAGAAATTTTTTAATTTTATATTAATTTGTGGCCCTGCATTATTCATATGGCATATAGAAGCACTGTGTATAATACAAAGCTTGATTTCTTTTAACTACCAAGTGCAAAATTGAAAGATCTTCTAGAAAGGGTAAGAACAGAATTAAAGAAATGAATGACAATGTAATGAATGAACAAATATTGGTAATTAAAAGAACAATGGAAATATTGTTGCCTCATAAACATCACAATTTGACATATAAACTACTGAGGATCACAAATTACTTCTTGGATCTACTCAGAGCCTCTTCAAATTTGCGCAGTGATTTGTAATCATTGGCAACAAATAATAAAAATAATATAATAAATAATGCATGTCAAGCAACAATCAATCAGTTTAACATTTAAATGAAAAGATGAAAATTGCAAATCAATAATTACCCGATAATAGAGCTGCTTAGCTTCTTCTATGTACGATGCTGAGGTTATTCCATCAATCTGCTCACTAATTGTCATCTCAATCAATTTGTCTTCCTCAGCAAGGGTTAATTTTAAAAACTGATCCCCAGATAAGTCTCTAACTGGCTTATTTTTAACATATTTCATACTGGAAAATGGTAAGAAGTTTAATAAGTAACATACAAACTTTTCATGTAAAGCTACCTCAGCAACAAAAAACATTTGATGAAATTTCATCTGCAAAAAGGAAAAACCAGACTTTTACCTCAATCAAAAATAAAGACCAGTCCTATTCCGGCAAGTCTCAGCAATGCAGATTATGATTTAAGGTTTTTATAATGTGTTACATTTATCATTTTGTGATGTTTGTCATTTATAGTGACTTTTGACTACTCTTACACAAATCTTTCCTGATTTGCTGATTGTTTTATGGGTTATACTCAGAAGGTCAC
Source organism: Rhinocypha anisoptera (assembly GCA_011762765.2). Lineage (NCBI taxonomy): Eukaryota > Metazoa > Arthropoda > Insecta > Odonata > Chlorocyphidae > Rhinocypha > Rhinocypha anisoptera. The sequence goes on along the minus strand of WURS02464733.1, from coordinate 4,867 downwards.
ATTTGATGGCTTTCTGAAATGACTTTTTACAAAAATCCAGATTGATTTCTCAATGTTTTTGACTTACTAGTATTCATTCCAATGTTTGGCACTCTAGTTGCCAGAAAGCACACGTGAAAAAAAATGTCATTGCATCATGTTCCCACTTAAATTTTTCAGTCTCTGTTTCACAGCATGACTCCAAGACATTCCAGTCAGTTTCTCCAATTCCTTGATTGTTTTATCACAATCAGACATGATCACATCATGGATTTAAAAAAATATTTTTGTCCATTCTGGGAGCCAAGGGAGGTGCTGGGTGGAGTTCATCTTCAATTGACATTTAAAAACTTGTAAAACAAAAAACCACTTATAACCCTTGCCTGGTTCAGAGCTTCAACACTGTAAGCCTTCTGAAGCATTGAGACAATTTCCACTCATGACTTCCATGACAGGAAAAAAAACCGGTTGCAATCACATTGCTCTTTCATGCCAGCAATTGTCAAATCATCAAACAGGTCAAACAGCAGTAACTATAAAAATCATACTGATTTCTCAGGTGCAATCCTTAGGGTGACATTTTGCAAACAGATCCGGAATGGTGCCTGATGAAGGCATCTAGTGGGAGGAGTTGGAAATAGCTTTTTACTTCCCAGAATAAAATAATTCTCATTGATTTTGGGTAACCCCATGTTCAAATATCTGGTGATTTAGTAGGTAATTGCCAACAAGTTAAACACATATCATAATAATAATATATTTAATAATGGCTTCAGAACTTACGCCCATCACGTAAGATCAGAAATACGTACGTAAGATCAGAAATAAATCTACTGAAAACTGACAGAATAGTATACATATAATGAAATGCATACAATAATTTTTTTCATTATCTCATAGTGAAAATTGTCTCTTGAACATTTTTAAGAGCAAATGAAAAAAATCTAATTCTGGGTATGAATTGGAAAACATCCAAGCAGCAGTTACGTGGGTGAATTTTGCATAATTGTTTTTATACCAGTCAGTGTTGAAATGTGAATGCCTTTGTAGATGTCTAGGAGGTACATAGAGATTTATACATTGCTGTAGAGGAGGACAGTAAATTAAGAAATGAAATAATTTGTTAATGAAAATATTAACATTTTTTTAACACCTTTTAGAGAGTGAAGCTAAATTTACAGCAAAATATCATCATAACAGTATTCACCATATTTAAAACCAAGTTTATACTAACAGAGTCAGAGAAATTTGCACTCTACCTTCTAAATTCTTGTTGCACAAGTACTGTTATGTGGTAACCATATTGTAGAATGGTATTCCAAAATTGGTCTGACTATTGCACAATAAACGATTTTAAATGTTTCAACATTTTTGAAACAATAGATTTCTGTTTATACAATCACAAGCATCTTGAGTGATTTGGAGCATATTTGTTTCAAAAGATACCAGAGGCATTGCATTAAAAACGACATGGTACAATTTAATGTGATATTAAATGTGTGAAATGACCTCATAACTCTCATTTCCCCCCAGGTGAGAACATAATTTGGAATTTATTGTCACTGTGAAATTTATTTTTTTAATTATTTAACAATTAAAACAAATAACAAAAATGTAATAACTCACCTATAACACGGATGACTTTCATCTATTTCCTTCATTCCTTTCTTTGTAGGACGAACTGTAATTTTTGCTCTTTCAAAAAATGTTTCTCTGACACATTTTCGGACTAGTGGTTCTCTGGATAGCTGAGTGGCTACCATGAATTTAGCTGCCCGTAATACATCATCAGGTGTTGAAAATTGGCTGCAAAATTAAATATTTAAAAGAGAAAAGATTTAGGGATAGCTGACGTCTCTATTTTCCTATCACACTAAGGCTACTACTAAACATAACCTTAAAATATTTATTAAATGGTTGTAAGTAGTCATAATTCTATAAGTTTATTTTAAATAACAATATAATCCAAAATTTAATCTGAGTCCTAAAAGCAAATCTACTTACGGAGTAATATATTCTCGAGCTACGTCGGATGGTTCGACTGGATCTTGCTCTACTTCATGACGCTGGTAATTGTCTCTTAAATTTTCAGCAAACTGCTCTGGTGAGAGACCAAACTTCTTTGCCAAACCATCTAAGAGGAAACATTATTTATATTAAACAATATTAAGCAAAAGCTTGACTGGCACATGGTGATAAGGTAAGGGTGTGTGAAGCAGGATTTTTTTCTAATAAACTGAATCAGAAACTTTCTTCATCTCACAGAGGTTATCAAGTAGCCTACTTGTTATTGGAGAATCATACTTCACAGCATGTAATTTAATGAAATATCAGTAGTTATTAATCTGGATTCAAGGAATAAATTACTTGTTCCATAAAAATGATTCAATAATATGACTTAACTATTATTTTTAGCTCCCAGAATCTAAATTTCAATATCTTCTAAAGGTAGACATTATGACAAAGATGGAAATTAAATGGTAACTCATGTTCATAATTTATGTATTATGAGTACATTATCATAATCTACGATAATGCACCAGAATAATTTGCTTTTGGATAATCACATTTGTGCTATGCATCATATTTACGAACTTCCTTTGGACAGATATGCTTGTAAGAGGATAGCAGATAGTAATAAATACCAAGTTGAGATTGTACCTTGACAGATAATAAAAAATGGGCAGTGAAACTAATCAAAAAAACCCACTCACTATAGGCCATCTGCCATTTTCTGCCAGTGTAACATGACAACAAATGAGTTGCTTAGTCAGGTGAATTAGTTATAATTAGTGATGGGTCGACTCGATTCTTCGATTCTAGGCCAAGAATCGGAATCTAGTACTTCAAAGGTGAAAAATCGATTCTGATAATACTTCCAACTACGAAATGACCATATTTGCCCAAATATAAGATGAGGATTTTTTCCAAATTAGCATCAGAAATATGTGGGGTAGTCTTATACAGCAGAATCATAATTTTACTTAAATAAAGTTTACACACGTGACAATGCGGTCCAGGCCGATCTTTTACGTTTTCTTACGGCATTACTAATTGAAATTATGTAAATTAGAAGTAACGATTTTGTGTAAGGCTATTTTTTAGTTCTTAGCAGAAGTATTAATACAATTTTCCAAAAAAAGTAACAGAACTTAATGAAACTTTAGCAAAATCTAGAAGAATCTTTTTAATGCCAGTCTTTAATTAAATAAAAAGTAATTCCATACACTAATACATAACTCAATAGTAAAAAATTACAGCCTGGATTCTTAATGGTTTACATGATTATTTTACTTTCACATATTTCATCATGTTGTTCAATGGTTTACAGGCTTTTACTTGTTTACAACATATACTTCGCCAAAACTACCACAAAACTCACAAAGCAGACCTTGAGATAGGAAGCATAGGAATGATAGCTGTGGGGGTAGAAACCAGTTGTTCTGAGTGACAAGCTGTCTTTTGGGTCTCCCACAAACGATGTTGTCAAACCCGCACTTGTTGCTCAGTAGAATTTAATATGTACATGGTTAAGGTTATTCAAAAATTAAAGGAAATAAATCTGAGGACCAACTATTATTAAGGTGCTAGAGAATATAGTTTCATTACAAACAAATGACATTTTCAAGCATTATAATAACAAAATATGGTCTCGCACGCTACATGACCATTTTAAAAAAAAGAACTTTTACGAAAACAATGAATCTTCCTCACTAAAACAGAAGGATTGAAAACTTTCTCACTAAATGGACACTATTCCATGTGAAATTGTGCTATGTACAATGTTATGATATTTTTATTCATTCACGCTCTAATAGGTATTTCACTACAAGAAGTTCAGCATTCATGAAAAATATTTTTCAGCAATGGAAACAGGAAGATGAGACAAAAAGTGACCCAGGGCGTGGGGTTTTACCAGGTCATTACAAAGTACTGATAATACTTCTTCAATTCAGGCAGAGCTGAGTGATAATTAAAATACTTTTATTTGCAATTACATATTTAACATATGCTTAAATAAAATATAAATAAAAAATATACGCATCTCTTTGTAGCGATAATACAGAAGAAGTTCACTATAACGAGAGCTGATAAATGATGAAAAATCTCTCGTTATAAAACACACTCATTATAGCTGTGGTCATTTAAATTCGCCTCTTCTGGCATTTATAACGGCACCAAAAGTAGGTGAAAATGAGCCATTAAGTAGTTGTATCAATCCATCCACAAATGCATTTAAAATAGATTGTTTTGTTAAAAAGATTTTAAAATATTGTCACCAAAAGTCATGCACTCGTAACTAATGTACGCCACGCATCGGTATTATCTTTGGCTACGTTTCGTGAACAATCATAGATAAGGTATGGCCTGCGGTTAACAATTACGTTTCCATAAATAAGAGGAGGGTCGAGAGATTTACCGTCTGATTGCTAAGGTCAACACAGACAAATGGACTTTTCCTGTATTGTCTACAAGTCTAGCTCACAACTCCATATGTTCTTTTATTCCGATCGGCTGTAAGGACGAAATAGCACCAGGAAATGACAGACGGGAGCACAGATCACAAGATAAGTTGTTCAGTCATTCCCCAGGAAAGTCTGTGGCATAAAACCACAAAGTCGTCTCTCGTAAAACCACCACAAAGTCTCTTGTAAAGTCTTCATTACAATGTAGATTCGCGAGCCATGGCTACGCAATGAGTGTTTGAATCCTGCGATTTATGCAACCCGAACACCGACCATGGCAAAATCTACTCGCTATAGCGATATTGCAGGTGTGACCACTCGTAATAACCGGAGGAAATCCCTATGTTTTAACACGTGGACCAACCAACGCAAAACGATCACTCGCTATAGCGACACTCTCGTTATAAGCCATACTCGCTATA